>CM023486.1:51429549-51625540 GCA_013339685.2 Hyalomma asiaticum
GGCGCTGACTACAATGCGGGCGTTAGTTTAACAGATATGTGTGATGCAGGGTTATCTAGAGCCGATGTCAACCGCACAACTGTTCTATGAATACACATTTTGTAATTGCGCTGAAAAGGAACTTCCCACCAGCAGACACTGACAGGTCACTATGTCTCGCTATATATATATATATATATATATATATATATTTAATATATATATATATATATCCAATCGTCGGTGTACGATTGTGTGAGGTGAGCGGTCTATGTGGTGCATTACTTTGACGTGCTTGTGTATTTGTTTGCGTGTCTACGTATGCGATACTTCTTTGAGTTCATGCCTGTCTGTATATGAGATATTAAATGCTGATAAAGTCTATGTGTGACAATAAAAGCTGGTAAATCGAGTGAAAGTGTGACCGCAATCGGCAGACTCCATCTTTATTTTTTCCATTTGGTCGGAACTGGTTCACAGTTAGTCGGCCTGGAATGTTCCACCGAGGGCAACTTTTAAACGATCGAGTGGGAAATGCAGGGGACTAAAGATTTGAACTGTTCCTGTTAGTCTCGCACTTATTCCAAAATTGGTTCAAAATCTGTGGCAGCCCACTTACTCCCCCGAAAGGACGAACAGCATGCCCCCTTTTCGTCCATTTTAGTTTAGAGTGTATGACGTGAGCAGGAACTTCATTTGGTTGAATGAACTCTTGCAATCATCTGTCAGTCAAAACTAGCACGTTGACAGAGAAGCCAGGAAAAGGCAACACCGGCAATCCCGCAATAAATCGGCGGAAATAATGAGCATAGGCACAAGAAGTTACGAGGCTTCTTCGTGGAGAGGGGCACCTGCAACATTTCCAAGGCATATGACTACCATTTTACGTGGCCTAAGATGGAAAGTCTGTATATGTTACCTAGATGACATAGTGATATTCGGACGCACATTTATTAACATAACCAACTAGTGGACACTGTCCTGGAATATATTCGAAATGCTGGCCTGATTCTTAGCGCGAACAAGTGTCACTTTGGCGAGGATAAAAACTGGTATTTGGCTACCTCTCAACAAAGGTGGTATCAGGCCCGACCCAAACAAGACATCGGCCGTTAAAGCCTTCAAGCCACGTGGCTTGAAGGCTTTAACGGCCGATGTCTTCAAACTATTGTCCACAAAGTACGGCTGCGAAGCAGCAGTACTTTGTGGACAATAGTTTGTAGTATGGTTACTCTGCCACGTTACATTTCCTTATGACTGAACAGCTCTTCAAAATGATTTCGCGTATTGTCGTGGACAGGTCAGCAGTTGGCGACGCGTCTATGCTGGCTACCGTGGTGACATTCGCCAAACGGCGAAACTTTGGCGTTATTCTGCACGGTTTTAATGCTGTAAATGTGCAGCAGTGCCGCATCACATCAGACACACAACCCAAGTCCTCGCGACTGAATTAAGAAGTTATATCCATCTTCGGCGATGTTCTTGTCTTCTTCGGACACGCCGGCATTTCCTTGTCTGCGCAGCTTCAGAATTTCCTCTGTATGTGTTGTACATGTTTCACTGGGTAGCTGTTCCCTTTCAGCAAGAGTTTGTCCAGCGCGTTTCTTTTTCGCAGCTCAGTAACTAGAACAATGTTTAATCTCCTCGATGAAGCACTCCCTGGTCGTCAATGTTCCTTCATGGTTCTCATATCACATGAGGGCGATATCGATTAGGTAGAAAACAAGGTTCGACAGCCGCGATGTGGCATTCCATCTGTTGTATTGGCTTACTCGCTTGTAGTGGTTCAGCCATTTTCGGACATCTTCATTTCGTTTCACGGCGAGATGCGAGGATTCTTGTAAGGCTTCCAGACAGTGCTAGGCGTGGTTTACTGGTAGCTGTTCTACGAGTGTGTTAGTCATCGGACGTGGCAAGTGGGGGCGGAGGCAAGCCGGCGAGGCGAGGATTTCGGCGAAGTCCAAGCGGTATTGCTTCCGCTACTGGTCTGTGTACCCAGCACCTCCACCACTCTGTTGATTGATTGATTGATTTGTGGGGTTTAACGTCGCAAAACCAGGTCTGATTATGAGAGACGCCGAAGTGGAGGTCTCCGGAAATTTCGACCACCTGGGGTTCTTCGACGTAAGCTGAAATCGCACAGCACACGGGCCTCAACATTCCAACTCTATCGAAATGCAGCCGCCGTGGCTGGGATTCGATCCCGCCACCTTCTGATCTGCAGCCGAGGTGCCATCACCACTGGACCACCGGGGCGGGGCACCACTCTGTTGCACCCACAGTAGTGCTTTGTGGTTATTTACAAAGTGCCTAGGTCAGGCAAAGTTCACAAGGAACAAAGCTGCTGGGGCGTTGTATTCTTCCACCGTCAGCTCTTTTCCTTCATCCCGTGGCATAAAAGACTTAACACAGGTTCGGGCGAATACGAACATTTTAGTGTATACGTTGAGGTTGCGGTATAAACTTGCTCCATCGCTCCAAGGCTGAGTAAATTGTACGTACTTAGCTAGTTATGCACTAGGTGACCAATCATAACTTTTACTACTAATTATGTGCAGTTACTCTCACACAATTGCGTTGTATCATTATGTAACAGAAAGGTCATATTACACTGCTCACTTCATTATGTTCGTATTTTGCAGATTAATAAACATGTGTTGTATACTAACTTAGTTTTACAGGTATTTGTACTTCTTACACGCATTTGTACTGCATATTTTCCTCAACAAGTCACTGTATCTTATCATTGCATCTGTTTGTACCCCCTACCTTGCTCTTCGGCGCCCTCATGTATGTTAGTACTTGCCTCACTTAATTACCTTCTATTGATTGAGAATCAATGTCGAGATTATTTAATTTGCTATTGCAAAATTACTAGTTCTTTAACACGGAAGTGTTTTATGCCGGGGTCCACCACGGCTTTATACGTCGCTACCTTAACGGATATGATGCAGTGAAATTTACATAAACAATGACAAAGAAAGAACAGTCAGAAGAGCTTTTACTAACGGGGTCGGCATCGAACCCACGATCACTCGAGCCGCGACGGAAGGTGCCTGCTGCGCTACCGACTGAACTATCCTTGGCCATGTTCCAACCAGCACGAACGTGCCTGACAACCCTTCATTTAAACTTTCTCCATCTCTTTCCTTCTCGTTGTGTTCTCCGTTGGCTGGGGTTGTGCCGCCACCTTGAATCGGTACACCGAAATATCGTCATAGCACCAAAAAGCACTCATAGTTCCGCCTAGGTAGGGTAGTGTAAGCGCTCTTGCTGAGGCTACCTTACCCGAAAGCACAGCTCGGTGCAGTTTAGTCATTTCACTTTCGTGTTATAGCGATTCCTATAAGAGGGTGATCAGCCATTTTTTTCCGTTTCTTATTGTGCTAGGATTTCCTGTGTATTTTAAATGCGAAGCATTTCTTATTGAATTTCGGCGACTCTGAGCGTATCTATCTATCTATCTATCTATCTATCTATCTATCTATCTATCTATCTATCTATCTATCTATCTATCTATCTTCTATCTATCTATCATCTATCATCTATCTATCTAGCCGCCTACGATTTTGTGCTCTCCTGGCTGTTTCGTTAATGAGATGTATACTAAAATAGGTATGCCACAAGACGACTGCATGACGAACATAAATGACAGGTCATACATGAAAATCATGACATGCATATCATGAGCGGCCGTGATTTGCATTCCACGGCCTTGGTGCTCTCCTGGCCGTTTCGTTCGTGGGATGTATACGAAAATTGGAATACCACAACATGACTGCCTGACGAACAAAAATGTAGGTCATAACATGAAAATCATGACATGCATGTCATGAGCGGCATGATTTACGTGCCACGGTCTTGGTGCATCCTGGCCGTTTCCTTAATAGGATGCATACAAAAATTGGTATTCCACAACATGACCGCATGACGAACATAAATGACAGCTCATAACATGAAAACCGTGGTATGCATGTCATGAGCGGTATAATTTAGATACCACGGTCTTGGTGATCTCCTGGCCATTTCGTTAATGGGGTGCATACAAAAATTGCTATGCCACAACATGACTGCATGACGAACATAAATGACAGGTCATAACATGAAAATGATGAGCGGCATGATTTACATGCCACGGCCTTGGTGCTCTCCTGGCCGTTTCGTTAATGGGATGTGTACGAAAACTGGTATGTCGCAACCTGTCTGCATGACGATCATAAATGACAGGTCATAATATGAAAATTGTGATATGCATGTCGTGAGCGGCATGATTTACATGCCACGGTTTTGGTGCTCTTGCGGTCGTTTTGTTAACTTGATATATACCAAAATTGGTACGGCGAGACAGCAATGTCTGACGACCATGAGTGACACGTTCTACGAACATGAAAATTGTGACATGCATGTCACGAGCGGCATGATTTACGTGCCACGGTATTGGAGCTCTTGCGGTCGTTTCGTTAACTTCATATGTACCAAAATCGGTATAGCGAGATAACAATGCAGGTGCATTTTACGTTACTGATACGTGCTTCGCATTTCCTTGATTAAAACTGCACGTGGGATCTGCCATTTCTTTTCGGACCTTCAACTAGTATTTGGCTGCAGGTCTGACGAGTGTTTGTAATCCGTGTAGATTTATTATCAAATAAACAATTTTGAATTTGAATTTCAATTTGAAGTTCTGCAACACATACTACATGATTGGCATTTGGTTTGCGTACATGTTTTACAAACCCCAATATCGTTCCAAAGAATAAAGATATTGCATTCTCAAAGGGACCCTGAAACGGTTTTGACGATTTTGTACAAACATGGTGATCCGGTAGAGCGAGTCATTAGGATCATTAGAGGACAGATTTCAGCGCTCTGCGTAAAGTGTGAAATTTACAATAATGTTTTTGAACACGCGCATCGCAAAAGATCGCAGCGGCTCACCGAAATGCGTTTTCAAACGCCCCCGCCTATCGAACGATGGATGGGAGGCCGTTGATTGGCCCCCTAACAAGTGACGTGCACGTAATTTTCCCAACCTAACTGCGAACAACATGCTCCTACAACGTGCTCCTTCGTTTCAGCCAGCGGTATCGTCGCGGCATCTGGCGGCGTGCACACTAGTCGCCGGCGCTCTATTACAGAGGCTAGCACTGCCGAGGCCGGCGACCTCAGTAAAGATATCGGGGCGCTATGTCGCTGCGGAGGGCTCCGCAGGGCGGCTGACGCGGGAGGCACAGTCGTCGCTAGCGCGCACTCCGCAGCTGTTCGAGTTGAGGAGGAACAGCAGTGGAAGGAGGAAGGCGACAGAAATAAGCCTCAGCGCATGGTGCTTCGCTTTGTTTATGGTGTGAATGATTTCACAAATGTGTTGCCTAATGAGTGACGCAATGTCAAAAAAAAAAAAAAAACGTTTCAGGGACCGTTTAACATCAAATGCTTTCCTGCGTGTTTTACTACAAGTTCAAAAATAAAGGACGTCAAACTACTGGCTCGTTCATTTTAGGTATCACGAGGCGTTATTCTTGTTACCATGTCTTTCTAGAGAACACCATTGTTAGGGAAATCATCATGAATCCAGATCTCACCTTCAGGTTGTATAATTCATAGTGTTCAGTGAATGAGAGGTTAACGCACTAGTATGTCTACAAAATTACCTTTTGACGCACCTACCGGATGACGAAAACATTCCAAGAAATTGTAGCGCACCATTGACCACTTCTAGAAGTTCACTGAATACATGTTTGCATTCGTAATGCGACCATTCAGGGACAGCTGAGTGAAAAAAATATATTCGCGTTGTGAGATCAAGAGCCTTCGAAAAACGAAAAACAAAACAAAAAATGGGCCCATTTCTGCTGGCTTCACTGACAATAGTACTCGTGATATGTAACATCATCTCCCCCACATGCAACCCCTCATGCTGTTCTCTCCCCTGTCACTACACCAATGATGGGTGGAATGGAGGTTTCGCTGAATTCATTTCAAATTTACCCCTTCCCTGCCTCTGCGCATTACGTAGCGTCCTATTACTGTTGGCTTAACGCGTTGCGTGTCTTCGACACCACTTCTAACGTGTTGATTTTTCATTTAATAACGTGGAAACCAGACCAAGTGTATTTTTAACTAAAGGGGTACTGAACAAAAATTTTATCACCCACATACCTAGCCCAAATGAAAAATTGGACACTGAAACAGGCTGACACGACATTGTTTCCTGGCTGAAACCTCCGGAAAAAACGGAACTTAATACGTTTTCGGAAAGTGCCGGATCTTGCGAGTGCTCGGTGAAGTAGAGGAAGTGCGTTTCCGTGACGTTACGTGTACTCGATGCTGGCGTTCCTCTGAGTTGTGGAACGCAGCCAACCTCCTCTCTCCAGACCTGTCGCCCCTTTCTATCCGCATCAACGCCCTTGCCACTGCATGCTCCTGAAATGCTCGACCTTTTTCTTCGTCTCTCTTCTGCGGCTTCCTTTTCTCCTTCCCCAGCTCGCCACCGCTCCTTGTTTTCTTGAGCGGTGCCGCAGCGGTGGCAAGTTGGAGCAGGACCCTTCGATGCTGGTTTGAAAGCCGAATGCCGACAGGAACCCACCCGTGTTTACAAATGGGGAGAAAGGTACGCTGTCCAGGCGCTCCTTGAAAGTGTTGACGGTAACGATGTCTTAGGCGAGGGCAACCCCACCGCAAAACACGCAGGAAGGATACCACAAATGGAACAGAAGAAAGGAACTTGTGATATGAGCAGCTGCCGAAAGCACGCATACGCGCGCACACACACACAAACGCAGATAAAACGAAACTCAGCAGATTTCAACAGCAGACATGGCCTTGTGCTAATGTGTCCGCTTCACCCGCGAGAGGTCGGGGTTCGACTACCACTGCAACCGGTCAGCCACCGGCTAAATGGGCACAGGCGTTGCCCCGGCTTGGCACTTGGCTCTCATTTGCGGTGAAAACGCTTGGGAAAGGAGCCTGAGCTGTGAAAGCACGTCGAAAGACTCGTGAGCGCAACGTCACGTACAGTACAATACAGCAGATACCAAGAGCTGTGGGAATCAAGAAAATGCGAAGCACCCATAAGGAGCGCAAAATGGATCTGCACTGTTATCTCGCTATACCGATTTTGGTACATATGAAGTTTTCGATAAGGTTGCAAGAGCACCAAGACTGTGGACTGTAAACCATGCCGCTCATGACACGCATGTCTTAATTCTAACGTTATGACCTGTCATTTACGTTCGTCATGCAGTCGTGTCGTGCCATAGCAACCTTGGTATACATCCCTTTAACGAAAAGGCTAGGAGAACACCAAGACAGTGGCATGTAAATCATGTCGCTTATGAGGTGCACGTCATAATATTCATGTTCTTAGAACGTGTCACCTATGGTAGTCATGCAATTTTGCCTCGCCATACCAGTTTTGGTATATATCAAGTTAACGAAACGGCCGCAAGAGCACCAAGACATTAGCACGTAAATCATGCCGCTCATTATATGCATGTCACGATTCTCAAGTTATGACCTGTCCTTTATGTTTCTCATGTAGACATCTTCGGGCATACCAATTTTAGCATGCATCCTATTAACGTAAAGGCCAGGAGAGCACAAAGAACATGGCACGTAAACCACGCCGCTCATGACAACACGCATATCATGATTTTTCTGTTATGACGTGTCACTTATGTTCTACATGCAGCCATGTTGGGCCATACCAATTTTCGTACACATCCCATTAACGAAACACCCAGGAGAGTAACAACACCGTGGCATGTAAATCATTCCACCCATGACAGGCCTTTCATGATTTTCATGTTACGACCTGTCATTTACGCTCGCCATGCAGACATGTTGTGGCATACCAGTTTTCGTATACATCACATTAAGGAAAGGGTCAGTAGAGTACCAAAGCCATGGCATGTAAATCATCCCGCTAATGACATCATGATATTCATGTTATGAGCTGTCATTTATGCTCGTCATGCTGCCATATTGTGTCATACCAATTCTAGCATGCATCCCATTAACGAAAAGGCCAGGATAGCATCACGACCATGGCACGTAATTCATGCCGCTCATAACATGCATGTCATAGTTTTCATGTTATCGCCTTTCATTTATGTTCGCTATTCAGTCAACTTGTGGCATATAAATTTTAACATGCATCCCATTATCGAAAAGGCGAGCAGAGCACCAAGAGCTTGGAACGTAAATCACGCCCCCCATGACATGCATCTCATGATTTTAATGTTATGACGTATCACTTATGTTCGTAGTGCAGTCTTGTTGCTCCACACCAATTTGCGTATGCATCCCACCAACATAACGGCCTTGAGAGTACGAAGACCATGGCATATAAATCATGCCACCCATGACAGGCATATCACGATTTTCATGTTATGACCTGTCTCATGCAGTCGTGTTGTAGAATAACAATATTGTACACATCCCATTACCGAAATGGCGAATAGAGCACCAAGGCCGTGGCATGTAAATCATGCTGCTCATGACATGCATCTCATGATTTTTGTGTTATGACGTGTCATTCATGGTCGCCATGCACTTATGTTGTGCCATACCAATTTTCGTATACATCTCAGTAATGAAACGGCCAGGAGAGCACCAGGACCGTGGCATGTAAATCATGAGATGCATATCATGATTTTTATGTTATGACCTGTCATTTATGTTCGTCATGCAGTCATATTGTGCCATACCAATTTTAGCATACATCCTTTTAACGAAATGGGCAGGATAGTACCAAGACCGTGGCACGTAAATCAAGCCGGTCATATTGTGCATATCATGGTTTTAATGTGATCAGGTGTCATTTATGTTCGCCATGCAATCATGTTGTATCATAAAAATTTTAGAATATATTCTATTAACAAAAAGGCCAGGAGAGCACCAAGAGGCACGTAAACCATGCCGCTCAAAGCATGCATGTCATGGTTTTCGTGTTATGAACTGTTATTTATGTTCATCATGCAGTCAGCTGTGGAATAACAATTTTCGTATAAATCCCATTATCGAAATGGCCAGGGGAGCACCAAGACCGTGGCATGTAAATCATGCTGCTGATGACACGCATTTCATCATTTTTGTGTTATGACGTGTCGCTCATGGTCGTCATGCAGTGATGTTATGCCATACCAATTTTCGTATGCATCCCATTAACGAAACGGCCAGGAGAGCACCAAGGCCGTGGCATGTAAATAATGCGGCTGATAAAATGCATTTCATGATTTTTGTGTTACGACGTGTCATCCGTGGTCGTCATGCAGTAATGTTGTGCCATACCATTTTTCGTATGCATCCCATTAACGAAGCATATAAATCCCATTAACGTAGCATATAAATCATGCTGCTCATGACATGTATGTCATGACTTTCATGTTATGACCTGTCATTTATGTTCGTCATGCAGTCATATTGTGCCATACCAATTTTAGCATACATCCTTTTAACGAAAAGGGCAGGATAGTACCAAGACCGTGGCACGTCATTTATGTCCATCATACAGTCATGTTGTGGCCCACCAATTTGGTATACATCCCATTAAGGGAACGCCCAGGAGAGCACCAAGACCATTACATTGCACTGATTCACAAGCTCAACTCCACGAGTAAAGACATACAACAACAAGTGCGGTCTCATGACAATTATGCGGCTAGGCGACTGATGAGCATGACAAGCGAAAATGCGCGATGACAATCGGGGCCACGTATCGCTTTCGCGTTGAACTCTTATGGCGACGTTTAAGGGTTTCACAACTTTTTGATCTCCCGGTTGAATCGGTTTTGGCCAGCCGGTTGAGTCAAGTGACAGACAGACAGACAGACAGACAGACAGACAGACAGACAGACAGACAGACAGACAGACAAGCGGGCGGGCGGGCGGGCGGTCGGACGGACGAACCGCCGGTCTGCTTTTTGCGTTTAGGTTGTCCAAGGAGGACTATCGTATTTAAAAGCAAAAAACAAAGGTTGTTGATGTCTATATCGATGCAGCCCCGACGAATCAGATGTCTCCGACTTACAGCTGCTTACTCTCATACGGATCGTTGGTGCATTATCTCCGGGGCGAGTCGCCTGCATTTTCAGTTACGCTTGCCTTTAATAAAGGATCAAGGCAAGCGTACTAAATTTCGGTCGTGCGGGTTCTCACTGCTATGAACTTATGACAGAGCGCAACGAGTGTGCGAGCAGCGATAGCCCGTCGCTAGCGCAGGACACGTTTGTATGCGCTGCTAGAAAAGAAGAAAAAGTAAACATAAAGGTTAAATTACGGAGCAAATTCCTTTCAAGAAGCTATATCGCTTACACAGTACGACTCGGCCGGTAACTGTGCGTTAGTACCAGTCAACTTTTACATTCGAAGTCTGGGAAAGCATCCCTAATTCTTGCATCCACACTACTTTTTTGGGCGACGTGAGTTTACTTTCATGTGCACGTTTTCGTTGGAAAATTTTACTTGGTAGGTGGAAAGTCCGATAATGCCCGCATGGTTGGCGTTTTTGCTCATGCTAATTACTTGACCCCACGCGGGTTAAAGACAGGCGAGGCATAAGTTGGCGAAAGCGTAAGAAAATCCACCCTTATTAGCTGGGCTATTTTCGGTGACAGAAAAGTGGACGTGCGGTCTTCGGAACAATATGGTGAGAGTGGTTAAAGAGTCAAAAGAAGGAGGCACTTCGTCATGAAATTGTTTTACTCCAGACCAATGCTTTGGTTTTACGGAGAAACTCTACTTACGCATTTATATTGTGAATAATGCGTTAACACTTGGTTAAAAACTAAACCTGAAATGTACTCAATGTATTAAGGAAACTTAAATATGTCAGTGCATGAATGTGTGCATAAGTCACATATTCATATTTATCTATTCTCTTATTGTATTTACAAGTCGGAGAGACATTAGAGAAAGCAAGCCTAATTAAAAACACACACCTATCTTTAAAGTGTTGGCATCTCTCCTACTGGATACCGAGCAGGACGGTGTTTGTATTCGTCTGTCTCGGGTGTCTTGAATGATAGAGACATTGAAGGCGAAAGTATGGCAAGACTTGAAATTATCACCGCAATTATGTTATCAACGCAGATCTAGCCATATGGGAATATGCACATAAGCTATATAAACGAAAAAGAAAAGTATTCCTGTACCTTCAGTGTACCGTGTAAGATGCAACAACATATGAATATAAATTTTCCTGTAATTGTATCATCACATTTAGAATGGCTCGTGATAGGTAAGAACCTGGGAAACACTTCTGATATGAAGGATGCCACATAGGGCGTATGCAGTATGGTTGTACGTAGACTATATCAGGTTAATCTTTGATGCAAATGGAATTATTGTCGTCAACCCCGCTGCCACTGTTGCGTGAGCACGGGAGCACTTTGATGAACAACCTAGCTCCGAAAGAAAGGCAATATGTTTAGGTTAAATTGTGCGTAATATAGGAGAAAACAAAACCTTATACATGCATCTCCGAGCACTATTATTCAATAAGGTGTTGCAGAGAAAAAATGTTAAGAGATTCATCTATATGCCGAAAATAAAAATCACGCGAAATTTTGAACTGAACTTCCCCGTTATTGGTTCTATCTTGCTAGATTTTCCACGTATTTGTGTCTTATATTTAGTTTATACGGAGTTCACATAAAATCTAAATATACGAAATTCACATAAGTATGATGAGACGCTCGCCTTTTCTAAGTTATTTTGCAAGGCCAGTTTTTTTACATGGCGGATTATGCAATAGTATATGCTTGCACAGATTATAGTGGCCAATATATTATAGTTGTGTAATCTTAGGAACGAATACATATTATGGACTAGTAAGTTTGAACTGCAGCGTTTTAATTAATTGTAAAGGTGTTTCTGATGAAGCGAAAGTTTGCTGGGGACACGTGGGCCCTTTCATGAGGGCAAGGCCTCTAATAGTAAAGCTAGTGCGCTCCCTTCTAGTAGCGCATGTGCTGCCTTCATTTGATTTTCTTAAACAAGACCTTGAAGAGGAAGCGTATTAGCACAGTGACGTCAAGACGATTTTCGCTACAGCTAAGAAGTTGATGAACCACTGACGCGTAGATTATGAGTCACCTAAGCACACGCACACAAACGCCTGATAGTTGTACGTCAGCGCTAACCACATCGAACATGATTCACTTTAGAAAATATTATTCGAGAAAGCAAATGGCACTGAATGCTCCTGGTTTGGGAGCCTCATCAAAGAAATGATGGCTGGTGATGTTTCTTCTTTCTTGTCTCGAGCAAGTGCCGTTGTCATGAAAATCTTATTTTGTAGTACCTACCGAAGACAGAGCGCGGTTTGTAACCCATTAAATGAAAAAAAAAAAGAAAAGCAAGATAAACCCACGCCAGGAAAGCTGCGTTTCGGTCAGTTTGGTTTTACGATGAGCGGAAATAAGCACCTCTTCGTTTTCTTTGCGAATAGTGCTAACACTTCAAACATGCGGCCGGCAGCGGCATTACAGGAAGGAAGGCCAGCCTCTTACGGCTGTCGGGAAACCAAAGAATATCGTAGCATGCCTCATATGATTGCCTAAAGAGGGCGCAAAGGAACCCTGTGCAGGATGGGTCAAGATTCTTGTTTTCGTAGCGAAGCAAGAGCATTCTGAACGGCGTTCAATAGACAAAGTCAGGGTTGAAAGCAGCTTGAGGTGAATGTCGAGGTAAACACACGTGTGTTCAGCAATGTATTCCCCGAACGGAGATCCACCAATTCAAGCACGCAAGTCTGTGCCACATAAGAAGTTCTTATCAACGAAAAACGACACCATCGCAAAGCCGCGACTGACGTGCAGGCTGTCTGCGTTCTTGCCGTGAGTAGCTGCAGGGCTTTCCGTCCACCCTCACGCAAATGGAAACAGGTCACATAGGGTGCAATCTCTGCGCTTGATAAGGGCTTATTCTATTACGTTACAATATAGAAGATCCTGCATAAAATATTTTGTTGCTTTGTTTCTTTCTTTAATTTTGAATGCATACATAAATCAATCCACAGCGAAGCTTCTCCAAAGAATGTGAAAACCGGAAAATTCACTCTCCCGAATGCATTATCACATTTGACGTGAGGGTCAATGTGGTACGTTCAAAGGGTGACGCCCAGTTGGTATTGTTTCCTCGCTAGCAATGAACAGCAAATAACAAACTGCCCCCATGTATCTCGTCTAACTTCTCATTCCCTTGGCACCACAATAAAGGACGACCGACTTCAGAATAAATTTCTGTTGAATTACGTTCTAGTCACAATTCATCACTGCATAACGGAAGTACATTTCAGCATATAACCATTCTTTTCTTTCTTGGAATGGAATATGGGGTGCCACGGAAGTTATGTTGGAACATTTGAAGCATTTATCGACACACCTTCAATATTCGTGCCTGCAAGGTTTGTCAGGAAGACCGTTGTTCAGGTCTGCGGAAGTCTTGAACAGCTCGAGTTTTTTAACGTTCACAGAAAACGCGCAGTACGCGGAGCTTCGTCTAATATGAGGCCGCCGCGGCCAGGAACAAACCCTCATCCTCCTGTACAGCAGCTTGTCCACTATACCACCGCTGCGGACACCATTCGGATTTAGAGCGCGTATGCAGTCCACTGGTCTAGCGTGGCCGTAAATTGATATCTTCAGCGCACATATAGCACGAATGTCGTGACTAGCGAGGAGCACGAAGTAGTTTTGTCGTACAGAGTAGTTAGACAAGGGCGACAAGCAGTGAAGTGGAGGGGATATAGAAGCAATGCAATGAACGCATCAAATAAGTCTTGGAGGCAATGGCTTGCAGGTAGCATGACATAACTGTAAACCTTGAGCAATATATATATATATATATATATATATATATATATATATATATATATATATATATATATACACATAACTTCCCCTATGCTTTCCTAGGCTTCAATGTTTGCTGTTTCATTAACTTGTTTCTAACAAATAAAGACGAGCCCTTGACCCCCTTCCCTTTTGTTATTTCATAGCTTGGGTCTCGTTGCGGCAGACTTGGCGCCTTAGGTAGCATATGAGGGTTTATTGGGCAGCAGCCACTCGATATAAGATCACGTTCTACGTCACGCCTCCTGGCAGTAAGAGTGTGCTACACCCGCCGCCATGGCTACGAGTGGCGCTGCCTAGCACTCCCAGGATTCCATATACATAAATACCCAGTAAAGTGGACGGGGGGACGACCGCCTTCGTAGCTCAGTGGGTAGAGCATCGGACGCGATATCCGAAGGTCGTGGGGTTGGGTTCCCACCGGGTTCCCACTGTCGGATTGCATGGACATACGAAGATGCACCACAGCGACTCATAGCAGACGCTAATGTCCAGTGCCCGAAGGCCGCAGCTGTGGCACTCTACCGAAAGTGTCAACAAAGTGTTTGCGCAACCGTGCTTCTGAACAGCTCACCTGTTTATAATGTGTGCTGGTTTCCCCGATACAGTTAGAATACAAAAAAATGCGCGGTCCATCGCGGCGCAATGCATCTGCTGTCATAGAACGTTCAGTGTAAGCAACAATATTACGTCTGGTACATCGATGCAGTACGTGAATTTATTGGCGATGGTATAGCTGTTGCATAATCAAGCCTCTAGATAACAAGGATCGCCGTTACGAGAACGCCGTTAAGCGATGGTGATGACACGAGACTTAGGCCGGAATGAGACCTCGATCTGTCTTCAGTCACCGTGCTTGTGTGAAGAAAAAAAAAAAGAATTGACTGTTTTACTGTGTAGGGAGAACCTAGACATTGGCGAAGGTAATGCGTGACCACTATTCACGCTAGTTAACTAGAGGACAATCGCTAGTTCCAGGCGTCATTTGTCGCTGCAGGAGAATCGTGCGCGTGGTTAGGATGACACTTCTTGGTGATGTCGCCACAGTCCGACAGGAACGAGAGACTGTCGATGCCTTGTATGTTCTGGTCAGTAGTGGTAAGGCTCGTCTGAGATGACGTCCCCGACAGTAAAGACAGCGTGATTTGTGCGAGCTGATTCAAAGATTGTAGTCTTAACTTCTGTTCGGTCCTGCATTCCTGAATTCCTTTTGACTAATGTAAGAGAGCTCACAAACAGGACTGCACGAGAAATGAGAGGAACACTGGGGCTCGGAACATGCACCGTTTGCTGCAAACTCTGCCTATTTTCGCCATCATTATCAGAAAAGCAGAGCGTTGGTTTTCGACGCTGGGAAGGGTCACTCTCATGTTAGAGCTACTGTGCCACAAAGTAGTGGCTATAAACTTCCTAACATTTACAGGGATATTCTTGGAACAAAACTGTCCTTTTTGACCTCGCTTTCTGCTTTGGCTGAATGTGCAGCCCGAACGCGAGCATAGAGATTCCTTTCTTATTGTTTGTTCATTGCTCTGCAAGGTGAACAAGCGATATATCGTAATGTTTAACTTGTAGAGTACTCACAGAAGTTCCGTGTATTGCCGCTTTATTAGCCATCACTTTTCTGGCCCGAGAGTGTGCGATGAAGTTCAAGCAGTGGCCATGAGTTTGGCCCGTGCCCCTTTTGCCTGTGCTTCCTGCAGACGGCACCCCCGGAATGACCTGTCCGGGGGAAATGAGTAGTCGCCTTTTCGTATCTTTCTCTACGCACATCTTTGCTTTCTCTTTCTTTCAGTCTTTCCTGTCCTCTCCGCTCTTCTAGTCACCTCAATATTTCTTGGCGAAGAGGGTTAACCGTGTGTGGTTTCCAACCTTGGGTATACCGTATAAGGTTGTAGTGATGGCGTACGATTGGCGTTGTGCAGACTTCTATTCAAGCTCTGCCGCGTCCCCATGCAGGGATCCGTGGTGGGTGGTCGGCGCTGTTGCCGAACAGTTAACTCTTCCATGGCTTCTCAAGCATCTTTTGTTTTTGGTCGGCCTCTGAAGAGAGGCCGCAATGAAGCAACCTCTGAATTCTCTTTTCGAAACAACTTGTCAAATTCCCTATGCACCACGTGGTACACAGCGAAACAACACAAATAAGAAAGTTATCACCTTTCCTAGCAGCCAAATGTTCAAAAGAAAAAAATGAATCTGCATACAAAGCATCAAAACTGACAAGTGGAGACCTTCTTCTTGAACTGTCAGAGAAAGAACAAGTACATAAACTCACAAAGCTGACGAACAACGGCGAAACCGCAGTGACAATATCCGCACATCGTTCACTCAACACGAGAGAAGACGTGCTATATCAGAGGACGACTTTATAAACTCGAGTGAGGAGGAACTCCTCGAAGGTTTCTGGGAACAAGAAGTGATCAAAGTGCAAAGAATCGTGATCCGCAGAAACGATCAACAAATTCCTATGAAGCATATCATAACGTTCGGAACGAGTCAAAGCCAGCCTCTCTTCAGGCAGGATACGTCAATGTAAATGTCAGGCCACACATAGCAAACCAAAGACGATGCCTCAAATGTCAGAGGTTTGGGAATGCTTCACAGGCATGCCGCCGACAAACAACCTGCGCAAAGTGTAGTGTATGTGACCATTCTTCGGAAAACTGCACCTAATCGCCACAGTGCGTGAACTGCAAAGGGGATCATGCGGCACATTCTCGGTCTTCTTCGTACTGGAAAAAGTAAAAAAGAAATTATCGCCCTAACAATTAAAGAAAAGATCTCATTCACCGAAGATAGGAAATGGTTGTCTTACCTGCTGATAAAACGTTACGCCAAAGTGGTGCAGGTGAGGGCAGCGCCACGGATTTGATTGATTAATTTGCGGGGTTTTACGTCCCAAAACCACGCTTTGATGAGAGACGCCGTAGAGGAGGGCTCCGGAAATTTTGACTACCTGGGGTTCTCTAACATATGCACTCACATCGCACAGTACACGGGCGTCTGGCATTTCGCCTCCATCGAAATGCAGACGCCACGGCCGGGATTCGATCCCGCGACCCTTGGATCAGCAGCCGAGTACCATATCTATATATTAGACCACCGTGGCGGGGCGGTATCGCCACGGAGGCCTCGGGAGTCCGCGGGGGCTACTCAGAGTGGCCCCACAACTCCTTCTGCCCCTTTGGTGGAGGTAGTCAGTGCTACCCCACCGACTTCAAAGAGCCCGGAGATGCCAGTCCACAAGGGTCCTAAATTACATGGAATGCCCAGGCCTGAGATACGCCTCCCAGCGCCTAACCCTCGGTCCTCTAGCGCCTCTGAGAGAGAGATGGAGGTCGACCTACAAAAAAAATTAAAAAAAAGACACCGGTGTCAATGACACCAAAAGACAAGCGCTTCCTCAAGCGCGCCAAGAGGGACAAACTCCCTGTCACTAGACTCAGCAAGAAAACGATAACCTAGGAGGTTATCACTGGCATGACCACTTCCATTATTTCATATATGTCACCTAACAATTTGACATAAGTGTTCATCTGAAATGTCAGCCTTTTAATTTTGCCTTCCAGAATGGCTTTTATAATTCGCTGGAATTGTAGAGGACTAATACATAACTTGGGTCACATAAAAGAAATAATCGCCAGTTTCTCACCAATAGCTTTTTCCTCCAAGAAACGAATCTAGGTCCGAAGCATACCCACTTCCTTCAAGGCTTCAGTGTCTTTCGGAAATATCGCGAACATTCTTCCCGGCTCTAGGGAGGAGCTGCTGTCATTGTGCAAGGTGGCGTTCCTGCCCAGAAAATCTCACCAAGCCGTTCGCAGTGATCACATCACTGTATAGATGCTATATGTCATCATTTTTTCACCTTGTGGCTGGTACATAATAGCCCTAGTAGCTTTTGCGCCACTAAACCCAAACTAACATTTCTTGCATCCGTCCCGTTTCTGCGCTGTTACACGATGCATCACAAGCGAGAAGCCCGAATCGCAACCATTCTAGACAGCGTTAAATGGACACTAAAGTGAAAAACTATTTCTCTCGTATCAGTAGGTTAGCTTTTTGCAATGCGGCAAGCCTCATTTTTGTTGGGAGAGGAGTCTTGGTAAGGTACAGGAAACGCGCAAAAGGAAAATACGGGTGGCGGCTCCGCTTTTAAGTGCCAGCACAAAAACGCGCGACGGCACCTGCTTAGGCCTAAATAGCTATTTATCGGTAAGAAAGACCTACGTTGTGTTCGAATGCAGCAAGAGACAAAACATGGTGTTGCCGAACAGTTGATCAAGGGAGTTCAGTGACGACTGGAAAATAAATGAACTCGGGCTTCCCACGTCATTAGATTCCGAAGTTCCGGCGAGAAGTTCAAAACTGAAACTTTGACCTTCACTTTCTCTTTTAGTATAGTTATGTTGTGGGGTGGTGTTTTGCCGTAATAACACACCAGCAAACCCCAACATCAGGTTTCCAGTCAGGTGAAGATGTCCGTCTCTTCGTCACCATCCGGCGACACTTTGCAAATAGGGAGGCCACTTGCAAATACGAAAATTTAATAAAAAGGGCAATGCCAGAGAAGACAAGAAACAAGGCAAAGGCAGAGAAGTAGATCAGCGGCGGCCGCTCTGCAGCTCGCTCGATTTCTTCCTTCTCTGCACATCAAACACAGTTTTTATACACTCGCGATATGGGGCGGGGTTCTTTTCGAAAGCCCCTCACTCAACATACACCAGTGATACAGTCCGGCGGGTTGATCGAAAGTACGCGTCTCCTCCGTCAACCCTTTGGCACACTCACGGCAATACTGCACGGTTTCTTTGCCGATTGCCGCTAACCATGCTCACGCGGCGTCTACCACGACAGACCACTCAGACACTTCCACTTGCACCGGTCACCCGCTGGGCTCCCAGGTGCGCTCAGAGTGGGACGATGGTCGTTTCCGTTGTTCCGTCCCGTGTCTCAGCGAAAACGCCGCCGCCTCGTTTAATGCGTTCTGCATCGTCGGCGCGTGGCGACCGTCCCCGGTCGTTTGGGGTGCTATCTCCCCTTCCATCGCCTGTGCGCATCTCCCCATTCAACCTTTCGGCGAAAGCGGCACGTCCCATACACATAGCTGCGTATTGCCGACCGCAGTGAAATGGAGGAACAACTCACGTGGACGTCCCGCGAACTGCACAATAACGGCATGACCATGACGTTCCTCGTCTTACATGTCGAAGTACGGATGGTCGAACGTAACTAGTATTGAACATAATTTTTCGAAATTAAAGACATTCGACTGCTTGAAACAGAAGTTACTATTTCAAGCCACTTGATCTTTTCATTTTAAGTAGCTCGTGTCGCAGGAAGTCTGACATCGGTGACAGCGGAAATCTTCGTCTCGAACAACCGCAATAGAAACCCCGACCACGCAATTGCTCGGCCATGTTGTTGTACGATTAGGTGCGCAGACGTTATGGGCGTAAAAAAGGTCGAAAGTGTAGCGAGAAGGCGGTTGTACAGAGGTCAGGATATTTCGGGGGGTGTTTTGACGTCGAAAGACACCATAGATGGCTACGCCCCTGCTCAGTTGTACTGTGGTGTCCCACTGTCAAAGGCGAATTTTAAGCGTCTTCCAATTAAATTATTTTATCGCCATTTCATTCCTATATATTTCCTTATGTTTTCCGCTTCGCTCAAATTATGGTATCGCATATGTTCTGGTTACATGTTTATGCACGCAGCTCCTGTTCGACGCGGAGCCATTTCCCGACATACCATACAGGGCATTCTGGGTTCCCTTACCCCTGTGACACTCTCCAGGCCGACATCTCCTCCTTTCCTTTCATTGAACACTATCGTCTTCTTTTTCTTCTTCGTTGCACATGGGATGCATAACAATGTAACGCAGTGTATCTGATAGATCGCCATGGCTCAAATTCTTACCTAAACTTACTCGATGACCTGCTATGTTAGTAAGATTACATGTGCATAAGAGATAAATGTTTACATTAAATGCACATGGAGAGTTGATTCCATGAGTGTACGCGTAGATATTGTAATAAAGCCGCCCTAGCAGTTATCTGCGAGACTTTACCATTTAATGAAGTTGCTACAAATGTAACTTCAACTTCACGCTCTATGTTTGATAGCGTTCAAGCAACGACATATTTGCGCAGAGGGGTGCCTACATGGAGCGGTTGCCAGTTTCGTCTCCTGACGCACTCTTCCTCCATGACTAACGACACCCGAGAAAGTGCAGCGCGCTCTCGGGAATTTTTGGCAGCAGGGCGTAGGCGTTTTGCTTTTGTTATTGAGCCTAGTTAAAAAAAAAAGGCAAATTCGCAGTGTAAGGCCCACGGAGAGCAATACACCCTTGAAGCGAAAAAAAAATATGTATGACGTCAATGACGTCTATACCGCTACAGCGCTGAGAATTTTCATTTTAAAATTTACTGCTGTCTTCCATGACATATGGCACTTTGAGCCGATGCCTTTGCAAAGGGATATTCTGGTTAATACAATCACTGGTTATCTTAGACATCAGATGAAATAGTATGGAATGTAAATGCTAGTAGTGGCTAGATATCACCATACCGAACTTACCACAGCGCACAATGTGAAAACAGTTATAGCACGTACAGTAGCGTATGAAATAAGTGTACACTCTGCTACCATAACACGGAACCAATTGTCACACCTCGGATTACACCCTGTATACATACGCCTCTCAACAGCATGAAAGTGACAGCGAGGCAGAATTGACGAAGGGCCGCGATGGCCAGTAGTAAATTATATCTGCGTTTATGTGTCAAGGTTTCTATGCCTCACAGGTGTCGACGTGCGTTGTCACGAGAAAATTGGTTGTTTCCTGAGAAGAGCGCGTGCAGTGAAGGTGAACAAGGACGGCCGACAGCGCGCGGCCTATCAGAAACGTCTGGTGCGTAGCGGAGAAGGAAATTGAAGTGGGTTGACGCGCGCTCCACAAGGCTCGCCCTGGCGTCCGCCGCGGTGGTGTAGTGGTCACGGTACTCGCTTGCCACCCAAAAAACGCGGGTTCGATCCCGGCCGCGGCGGTCGCATTTTCGATGGAGGCGAAAATGCCAGAGGCCCGTGTACTGTGCGTTGTCAGTGCACGTTAAAGAAACCCAGGTGGTCAAAATTTCCGGAGCGCCCAATACAGCCTTTCTCTCCTCTCTTACGCGCCGCACAGGGACGCGGGCCGGCTCACCGGCCGGGGACCACAACACCCACCGGGAGCCACTCCTCTCCCATCACGAGATTTACTCACACTAAGTTACCTAGAAACAAATTCCCCTCACCTCACTCAGCACTAAATAAACCACAACAATTAACGGTTGGAGTGCTGCAAACGCACAGTCACCCCAGCCCCTATATCTGCAGCAAAAACCTCCCAGATATAACGCCAGAATACCCTAAATGCCAAAATCCAAAGTGCGACGTAAATCACATGCTGTGGCAGTGTCCCACGCAGAATGCTAGCTTCTGGTCTCCTTCCACCGAGGACGAATGGATCAGGTACCTGAGGAGCCCCGACTGGGTCCTTCAACACCAGGCCGCCCAGAAGGCCCAAAAGGTGGCTGGCGAGCTCAGACTCCCAGTCTCCCACATGGTTGGAGCCAACGGGCCGGCCGCCGTAAGGGGTGCCCAGGTCCCTTCAGGACCTTTAATAAAGTTAATTCTCTATCTCTTTCACTCCCTTTCCCCACCCCCACGGACGCACCATGCTCCCTACAGAAAGAAGTGGGCGCAAATGGCGCACATTCGTCATTTTATAGAAGCGCACACGCACTTGTTTCGTGATGACTTCGTGATGAACGATCAGGCGCCTTTCGACAGCCTAAACAGCTTGGCCGTTAGAATGACCACGAAGGGTCCCACGTCGGGTTTTCTGTCAGCGCCGACAGCTAAACTATCACGGAAGCGGGGCGTTATCCCACAGACTACGAATGCAAGGCGCTCCCGATAGATGGCGACTACGTAACTCGTGGCACCCAACACAGGCCACGACCATACTATTCGGATACTCCTGTTGAACGGCCCTATACTTTACCAGGAAACACACGTTTACGATTCCACAGGCCAATCATACGCATACACACTGCGCGCACTGCCTCCAGGATTGGTTCACATTTGGTTTTGATGCACGCACTGTCGCGAAAAACCTGGCCATCAAAAGATTGGCTGCAAAGTTGTTCTTGTACCTTCTGGGCTGTGTGTGTATTGCAACTATATTCGATATAGAGTTTTCAATAAAGCGTAGATTACCGTTAAAGCGATTCTCCATAATTTCACTATGGAGGACTTGAAAAGAAACGCCGCATCTGGCATGTGTCTTACGGCGTCACGTCTACCATACTGCATATGTTTTCGAAGCAATGTCACAGCTCTTGTATCCTAGCTCCGTAAACACGAGCCCTGTGAGGAATAGACTGCGTCCAGAAAGCATGCGATGCCTTAAAATCAAGTTGAGTGAAATGTAAAAAAAACGAAAAACACATTACACCCGCACCGTCAATGAGACGCACTTGTTATGAATTTGCACAAATTGCCTATTGTGGTTTCAACACAAGAAATGCTTGTCGCCACATTTCGGGAGGAGCAGCTGCTAGTTTTATTTGCTTGATGTACTTAGATTCTATTCCTATATATATATATATATATATATATATATATATAGTTTAGAAACAAATTGCGCACTTGCGAAAATCGCACGTTTATTATTCAACGTTTCGGCCGTGGCACGGCCTTCAACGTTTCGGCCGTGCCACGGCCGAAACGTTGAATAATAAACGTGCGATTTTCGCAAGTGCGCAATTTGTTTCTAAACTACTTTTGAACCGGACCCACAGAACTTCTTCCCCGAATTATATATATATATATATATATATATATATATATATATATATATGTTTAGAGCGGAATATTTCTATATATAGAGAATTCATGAAGGCATGCTGGCAAGCTTATTTCTTTATACACTGTAACGTTGACGTTCAGGTTGACGGATTGTTCTGAATTTTGTGCCAGAGCAAATTACAGCTCAGGTCTACTTTTTTTTATTGAAGTGGTGAATAGGAGAGTTTGGTGCCTTTAGTATGGCATCGGCTACTCCTTCTCGCTTAGCAATCTCAGAAAAATTTCAATAAAGAAGTAAAAAAAAAACAGCAAGAAGGAAAGTTTCGCAAGACACACACATTTGTCACACTAAAAAGCTCAGCGCTATATACAGTTCGACAGTGCGTGGATTAGAGTTCCGTGCCGACTTTCACATAGGAAGCATGTGCACATGCGATTAGTTCATATGAACGTCTGTGCGAAACGAAACACACACAACACAAGTAATTAGACATAACCTGAAACATGTGGGAACAACAAAGAACACTGTTGAATACATAGGGGTTACATTATTTGTTCGGCCTTTGGAATCAAGCCAAAGTTAATATTTCCAGAGAATATTTGTATCTTCTAAGAACTTTTTTAGTGCATATAGTGCTCTTTTCTGAAGGACTGCTGTTGGCCACGGACCAAGGATCTTTTTTAGTGTAAAAGGTCTTCTACCTAAAGGGGACAAATTGGCTCGCAGCACAATCCGTGGCGAATCGTGCTTTGTGCACTCGAGCAGAAGATGATGTATATCTTCGTCTGGGTGGCCACATGAGCACTGCGGGCTAGACACCCGTTGGATCCTGTAGAGGAAGTGCCTCGTAAATGCTGTACCAAGCCGCAGGCGGTGCAGCAATGTTTCAAACTTTCTATTTTCATTCAGACTTGTTGGAATCGAGAGTTGTATGCCTGGGTCAATGGAAAATAAGTCTGATCTCTTTGATTTTTCGTCAAACCAATCCTCTTTGCTGAGCTCGAAGGACATTTTTCTCAGGAGTAGACGGATTTCATTGCGCGAAATAGGAAGACCAATTGTCTCTGCGTTACTGTGTGCACGACCTGCTGCTGCATGCACTGCTGTATTACCGGGAATATTGCAATGTCCTGGTATCCACTTAAGCGCAATTGTTTGGTTCATAGCACTTGCTTTTTGTAGTCTACTTCTCTGCCTTTTTCGAACCATACCGCTCTGTCGATCTCTTATCTTGAACGGAGTAGACCTGGAAATCTTTCCATGGCGCAGTAAGCTTGAGCCACAAATTAAATATTTTTTTAGCATATCTGTTTTCCAGGAGGCCTAACGTCTGTTTTGGCAATCGTTACGCGCCGTTTTAGATGTGCGTGTTGCTGAGACAATATTACTTTTATTGGCTTAACCTTTAGGAGAGCAGGGTAGCAAACTGGATATTTCCCTTTCCGGTTAACCTCCCTGCATTCCGCCCATCATCTCTCTCTCTCTCTCTCTGATTAGCACAATGACGTTGGGGACCTTCGTTTAGCACTTGTAGTTTGTGAGCCACTGCCGGGTAGGATAGAAGTCGCCATGGCAAATCCGTAGAACATTGAACGCACATAAGCATATAACGTCATTCGTTCTGGAAACCTTAGTTCTGGAGAAGAAATGACGTCAATTCCTCCTGGCCTGCCAGACTCGCTAGAAGAACAATGGCTGAAAATAATAATTCTTATCGCGCGCGCAACTATGATCGCTTCGCACAGCTTGTTTAATCACGCGTTGGCCGCAGAAATACAGCGGATCGGGTAGGAGAAGAAAAAACTTGACCGTACTCACCTGTTGCCAGTTAGCTGAAGGCTTTCTTGAGTGGGCACATAAATCTCGCTATCTTAAATGAAGACTACCTCACATATTGTTTCCCGTTATTGGCTTCACATATTGCTTCCCGTTATTGCATCGATCTCGCATTTACCAACGACCTATACATTGTGCGAGATGTGATGTATGTCTCCACCTACTCGGATCACAAGGCCATGGTAGTGTCTATGTCACCCCCCCTCCCCCCCCCCCCCCCCCCCCAAGTACGCCTTCACCGGAACGATAAGAGGGTGACGACACCGGTGACTGTCTAATGACACCAACCGCAACGCCGCTGCTGTTGTACTACTTCGATATGCCCGAGACCTTCCGGGCATATCTGCATACACTGCCTGGACGACGAAATGGAATGGAGCATGTGAAGTGTCGACACTACTTTGATGGCCTCAAATCACGTAAATAAACACAATCCGCCCTCTCACACTGCCTCATTCTTTATAATACAACTCGGCAACACCAGTTTGCAGCACCCCTCCGCAACGAAAACCTAGCCAAAAGAAACGTTTTCGCGTTCTCATCTCATAAGGATATGCTTAGGGATTGTCGATCTTTTCTTTATTGGCTACCTTGCGAATACTTTTATTCATACTAACATATACAAGAACGTTTTATCATAGTAGGTTTATTACGTATAAAAAATACGAATATTGCGTTCACTGCTACTTTATCTTGTGCATGTAGTCTCCACTTCAATTTGTGAATGTAGAGCAAGTCTCCTCCGACCACTTACTAGTGTTACTGCTGGTGTGAATGTTTTCTTTCTCTTATTATACCATCCCTGCAAAACCTTTGCCACAGTCTGAGAGTATGCTGCATAAAATAAAATAAATGCGATAAAACAAATAGAACAACCAGAATGCTTTATCCCATCGAGAACACAAGCGTTCATGTCGTGGAGAATATTCATCAACATTCATTAACACAGTAAAGAAAAGCGCCAAGAAGACGCACAAAACCAAGGGGCAGACAAGGACAAGCCCTATGCTTTTGTACGTCTTATTTTGCTGTTCTTTACTTTGATAATGCAGGACCAAGTAGCCTAAGAATCTGTCTTACTGAACGAACATTCATGCCCCGCCACGGTGGTCTAGTGGTTATGGCACTCGGCTGCATATCCGAAGGTCGCGGTATCGAAACCCTGCTGCGGCGGCTGCATTTCGATGGAGGCGAAATGTCGAGGCCGTGCGCTGCGCGATGTCAGCGCACGTTAAAGAACCCCAGGTGGTCGAAATTTTCGGAGACCTCCACTACGGTGTCTATCATAATCAGGGCTCGTTTTGGGACGTTAAACCCCACAAATCAATCAACATTCATGTCGGTATTTTTGTTATTTGATCATGATAAAATCTTGAGCACGCGTTTACGTTTATCATTAATTTACTC
Organism: Hyalomma asiaticum; assembly: GCA_013339685.2. Taxonomy (NCBI): domain Eukaryota; kingdom Metazoa; phylum Arthropoda; class Arachnida; order Ixodida; family Ixodidae; genus Hyalomma; species Hyalomma asiaticum. Next base: position 51,455,482 of record CM023486.1, read on the forward strand.
GCAGTTGAATCTATGTTGTGTTATTGATGTTTCTGCCCGTGTCACATATGTATTGTGGAAAAAAGCGAAGCGAAGGAAAAAGGAAGAAAAAAAAGAGAAAAGAAGAAAAAAAAGAGAAAGGGGCGAAAATGGGGGAGACAGCGAGAAGGACGAGTGCCGTCCGCCGCGGCAGTGCTGTCCGAGTCCGTAGACGTTTTAAAGGGCAATCCATCAATTAGGCATTGTATACCGTGGCGCCGGCTTATGTCGGGCGAAACTAACGACAATTTCAGTAGCGTACCTTATGTGGTTTGGCGATTGCCTCTGTGGTGCCGCTGCACAGCAACGCGCCCCAGGAGGGAAGAACAACGGGGGTCGTCTTCGGGCATGAAAGGCGTAGCACTCGTGTTCCTGATTGCAGCCACATTTGCAACGCGCACTCGGCGCTACCGCGCGGCGGGGGGGGTAGGCAAGGGAGAAAAAAGGGCGACAGAAAGGAAGGCGGATCGTCAATACAACTTAATGAACAAACGAACATTGAAGCCTGGGACAGCATAGGGGAACTTAGTAATGTTTGTAATGCATGTACGACGTGGGGGTGTGGTATTCAAGCGCTAATACGCTTGAATACCACACCCCCACGTCGTACATGAATCATGTGCCCATTCATCTCTCATATATCAACTTATGAATCACCGAGAGGTGTAATCAGCCAATCTTCGAGATGCAGGGTGTTAAAGTACCGTTCAGCACGTCATATCGCCACGCAGTATATAAGTAGCGCTGGTTGATATTTCTGGTGTGTGTAGCGCAGCCCCTTTTCAAAAGAGAAGTGAGATGTTTAAGGCCGTACTTGGAGCAGTATTCGTAGCACTCTCCTACGCGAAAACTTCTCCGACAAGGCATGAATTTCTAGAGGTAAGGTTGTCTTACGCTCATCCATTGTTAGGGCGAGCCGGGACTTAGCAATAGCTTTGACGGCCTAACGAGCTGAGATGACCGCAGAGGAAATTTGTTTCGCAGACTCTTGGGTCGTGAGATGCCAGCAAAGAAAAAAAAAATGGACCAAGCTTGCACTAATGGCACAAGGCTAGACAGCGGAGCTGATCGGCGCCTAGGTCCTTCTCGTTCTTTTTAGGTTTTTGCTCAGGATGGCGCGGTTACAGTAGGAGGTGCTGGCCTGGCGAGGTAGGCGACACTGTTCGTCGTGGTGAACTGTGGCACCTTGCCTGTGGCACAGCGAACGCGGTTTTGCTGACGGCACACCAGGTCTAGCGGTAGTAGGTACGGCGATTTCCGTTGGTGAGCGCGTCTCGGCGGCGGCTTCTCCACTGCTACTGCTTCGGCACATGCGCGGCTTTGCATGGCGTCACAGCATATGCCGCGGCTGCGAGACCAGGCCAGGCCAGGTGGTGCGCAACTAAGGCATCGGCGGTTGCTAGCTGATGGCGCGGCGGGATCTTGTGGAGGGACAACTGTTGTTATACCATGCTCAACAGCTTTGCTGTAAAAAGTACTTGCATGCCGCGCTCAAGGCTTAAGAGAATGTTATCCCTTATGAAAATTTTCGGTGAAAAAATGCCGAGAAAATATTGAGCAATATCCAACAAATAGCACCATAATATCATAGAGAAATTGCTGAAAAATATGTTCTCAAGTTTAAAATTGGCCGTTGACTTCCTGTTGAACGCTATTGACAATTGGAGTTATGTACAAAATGTTGATTTGTTGTTGAGAAATTGTTGACTGCCATCTTGAAAAATTGTTGATAACATATTGACTGACAACGCTGAAAAGCAATTGTAACATTGTTGATAAGCCGTTGCTAAACATTGTCAGTGAATTGTTGCTTTATTGTTGAAAATTTGTGAATGGCACCGTCTTGAAAAATTGCTGAGAAACAGTTGGAAAACAGTATGTCAAGGTCAAACGTAGTGGTTTTGTAGGAAAATGCATCAATAATGGAACATGTTGACATGTTTATATGTGTCACTATAAGCGTCCAGTAAGGTTCCACACTTGGTTTTCCTACACCTAAATCGGTACAACAAGCTAGACAAGCCTACAAAGTAGGATGCTTAGAACGTTATTTAACGGTGAACATTTGACAGAGATCTGTCTGGTTGGGACGAAATTAAAGGTGAAAATAAGGGGGAACACCAACCAAATTATAATCATCAAAAGTAAAATTTACTTCTAAAGATGACAAAAAAACCCGACGTTTCGGGCCCCACTCGGACCCTTCTTCAGGGGTGACTGGAGGGCACGAGATAGCAGCAGTGCTTATAAGGCCTTCCTTTTCTTGTTTCTTTCTTTTTTTTCCTTTCTTCCTTCCTTTCTCACTTTCTCTTTTTCCGGTTCTTCAAACCAAAGGGGGTCATGCTAGTGTTGAACCAGGTGCCGGAGTCCGCTAAAATAGACACTTGCCATTGCACCTGCAGACCGGTTCACGTTACCAGGTGTCGCCTGAATGTGCCATGATTCCACAAAAAGCCACTTGTGAAAACTGTTTTCCAAGTCGAGGACGCGGGAGTTGTCAAAGTCGATGCGGTGGTCGTGCAGGTCTGCAGGTGCGATGCCTAGTGTCTATTTAGCGGACTCCGGCACCTGACTCAACACTAGCATGACCCTCTCGGTCATGCTAGTGTTCACCTTTAAATCATTACGTCTTGACTTCGGCCCAGAGACAGCAGTGTCTGCCAAACGCTACGTTAACACCTCACGCAGCATCGCAGTGTTCAAGACGCACCTAGACTTCTTCTCTACGTGCCGGGACCGGAACCTGGTGCCTCGGAGTCTTCGCATCAAGCCTCTCATACACACCAGTGAGGGGCACAGAGTATTGGCCCAAGCCGAACGCCGCTTGGTGATCGCCCATGTCCACGAATGTAGAGTAACGGTGAGAAAGTTGGATTTGGACTTATTCTTCCTTCGTCGGCAACTGGAGCACCGCCTGGGTGGGCTCTTTCCCGCTGTGAACTCCTTCACGTGCTCTGTCGCCTCGAGTGCAGCGGAGAAGCAGCGCGTCTCCCAAAGCGAGAAGCTCTTAGCACTTTTGCGCCAAAAATAGCCTCCGAACTCCGAAGCTTCGAAGTTTGTTTTCAACCTCTCGTCCAAGAAGTTGTCACTACCTGAGACCAGCGTCCTTGCCAAAGGCCACAGCTTCAATGTGTCGGGCAGTCGACCGCCCCTGGTAAAGATTGCGGCAGCTGTGGAGGACGGGGTCCGTCGTCTTGACTCCAAGGTCCAGGAATCAGTGAGGCTGAAGGCGATTGGCATCCTGGCACATGGCCTAAATAAAAAACGCCGATCCAATCTGTCTGCGGAGGAGAATCGAGCCCTACGAGAGCTGCGCAAGGACCCCGCCATTGTCATCTTGCCTGCAGACAAAGGGAATGCCAGCGTCGTCCTTGACCGGCAAGACTACGACCGCAAAGTGCAAGACCACCTTGAGAGTGATACCTACGTCAAGTTAAAGAAGGACCCCACAGCATAGGTACAAAGAGGCCTCAACAAGCTGGTAGGAGACCTGTTTGGCAAACACTCAGATGCCAGAGCTCTACACCTGCTTTTGATGTGCAGAAACGGTAGTGCGCCTGGCTTCTACGGGCTCCCCAAGATCCATAAGCCCGGTGTTCCCTTGAGTCCGATTGTGGATTTCACATCTTCTCCACTTCGAGCCCTGTCAAGTTTTCTACACAAGACTTTGGCTCCTCTCGTGGGAAACACGCCGACCTACGTAAAGAACAGCAGCCATTTTGTTGAACTCCTGTCCCCTGTTTCTGTTTGCGAAGATGAATGCCTCGTATCCTTTGACGTGGTCTCCCTGTTCACAAGCGTTCCCGTTCATCTGGCGACGACCACAGCGCGGGAGGCACTAGAGCGTGACAAGAACCTCGGGGAAAGAACAAGCCTGAGCGTCGACGAGCTGAGCCGCCTGCTGAACTTTTGTCTCAGCAGCACGTACTTCTCTGTCAACGGAGAGTACTACAAGCAGCGAACTGGTACTGCAATGGGTGCGTCTGTGTCTGTCACAACAGCGAACCTCGTGATGGAAGCGGTGGAAGGAAGAGCATTGCAGTCGGCCGACATCACTCCGTAGATATTTTTGCGGTATGTCGACGACTGCTTCTGCATTCTTAAATTTCTGCCGTAGACGCATTCACGGCCCACCTAAACTCGATAGAGCCGGCCATTCAGTTCACCGTGGAACGGGAAAAGAACAACTGCTTGCCGTTCCTTGATGTCCTTGTGACAAAGGTGGATGGCATGCTCCAGTTCTCGGTGTACCGAAAGCCGACTCACACCTGTCGCTATCTCGACGCCAGCTTGAACCACCCTTTCCACCATAAAGCGGTGGTGGTTTCGGCTCTGCTGACCCGTGCACGGAGGGTTTGTTCTTCGGAGAATAAGCGGATAGAAGAACAGGTGGTCAGAAAAGACCTTCTAAAGAACGGCTACTCGAAAGCCTTCCTTGAAAAGGTTGCTCGCCGCCAGACTAATCCCCGCCGACCCCTTAGAAAGGACACTGACCCGCCGCCTTCCAAGCCTATACCTGTGTGTATTCCCTACGTTCAGGGTACCAGCGAAGCGCTCGCACGTGTGCTGTCTGAGCAGGGATTAAGAGCAGCACACAAGCCAATTTCCACGCTTGGCCGTTTCTTTCCGCGCCCGAAGGACAGGCTGCCGAGGGAGAGAGCGCAAGGTGTGATTTACTCCATTCCCTGTTCAGATTGCGGCGCGTCTATCTCTTTCGCTCCCTTTCCCCCACCCCCACGGACGCTTAGCCGTGCTCCCTACATGGGCTGCAGAAATTAGCGTCCTTTCCCAACCAAACCACCACCACCCACGTGGGAGAGACGAAGAACTTTCCAGAGAGGCTACGACAGCACAGGAACGATGTCCGCAAGCTCGATAGACAAAGGAGTGCATTAGCCGAACACAGCGAGGTGCACGACCACCACATCGACTTTGACAAATCCCGCGTCCTCGACTTGCAAACCAGTTTTCACAAGCGGCTTTTTGTGGAATCATGGCACATTCAGGCGACACCTGGTAACGTGAACGGGTCTGCAGGTGCAATGCCAAGTGTCTATTTTAGCGGACTCCGGCACCTGGTTCAACACTAGCATGACCCCCCTCGGTTTGAAGAACCGGAAAAAGAGAAAGTGAGAAAGGAAGGAAGAAAAAAGAAAGAAACAAGAAAAAGAAGGACTTATAAGCACTGCTGCTGTCTGGTGCCCTCCAGTCCCCCCTGAACAAGGGTCCGAGTGGGACCCGAATCGTCGGGTTTTTTGTCATCTTTAGAAGTAAATTTTACTTTTGATGATTATAATTTGGTTGGTGTTCCCCCTTTTTTTCACCTTTAATAGAACGTTATTGCTGGGATTGTATTACACGAGAAAAAAGTTGCACAGTATTAAAATAAATACTAATTATAAGTGGTCAGGTACAAATATCTATGCTGACAAAAAATACTTGTCTTTTTAAATAATACTGAACATCAAACAGGTTGAACATCAAAAAGTATTGCATCGCAAAATGAAAAAAAGAGAAATATGCATCACAAGAAAATGGGATTGTAGTGTTCCGAAATAAAAAATCCATTATGTAATCCAGAATAATAAAAGCCACATTATGTGTGTTTTAGAAGTTCAACTCAATTTTACTGAAAGTATGTTACCACAAAGAATGTGAGACTGTCAAAAATGAAATGTCGCATGTTATAGCCTACAAAAAATTCTTAAAATGTGGCCTGAGAAGCATAAAGCTTCAGTCATAATCAGTCCAGGAGCATATTTAAATATATTCAGAGCACTTGATGCAATGCGGATGCAGTCAGTTCAAATCGAAAATGTGGTGGGGCACTTGGAAAATGAAACATATAGCGAAAAAGAGCCAGGCCTGCGCGGAACCGCAGCACAGTGACAGCGTAAGCTCGAGGAGCTACCTTCTTAGAGGCCGCTTTAATCGCTTGAGAAAACTAGTGCAAGTAGAAGTTGTAGGTATCCCTTGCCCCATAACTTATCATTTTGCCAAGTAGGCAAGTACCCACTACGCCATAATTACCAGTGTCTGCGTAATGGGTTCAGAGCTACAAAGCATGCAGCCCTGTGTTCTTTCAAATGATTCCTCGAACTCGTTATTCAATCCATTTTCCGCGTCGTGTAGTGGCGTATTACTATTTTTCCACGTAACATTACGTTTGTTAATGCGATTCCTCGGCAGACGCTATACCTGTTTACGTCTTTTAGCGAAGATTTTTCAGCCACAGGCATAGCTCAGTGGTAGAACGCTCGACTGCCACGCAGAGAGTGTGGGTTCGAATCCAGGCAGAGTCCAAGTTGGAATACTTCCCAGTCCTGGTTATTTTTTCTAAAATTTGCAGCGATAGTGATTACGGACACCGGCGGCGGCGGAAAACTACGGCGCAAAAACGACCCTTGTTGTGATCCAGGCACGTAGCCAGGATTTTTTTTCGGGGTGGGCCCAAAGGCATCGTCGTCATCATCATCATCATCATCATCATCAAAATCATCATTTATTCACCCTTAAATGCCCTATTCAAGGTATTAAATAGGGGAGAGGGGGACAAAAGCATCAATAACAAACAGCATGGTCATTATTATACAATGCTTTAAAAAACTTGCCCAGGAATATAGAAGGCGCTTAATTAGTAGACGAGAAAGAGAACAGAGAGGAATGCAGCCCAAGAGGCGAGTTAATCCGAGATGGAAAGCAAGTTTTTTGACACTGCAGTAAAGCTAGTGCGTGCGCACGAGAAAGAATACTTTCTAACCACGTAATCTGGACAAAGAAGGGCCATACAGAGTCAGTGACGGAGAGAGGAGCGACAAAAAGAAAAAAAAAATGCGATGCAAATTCAGGCGCCCACTTACGGATGTGCAGGAAGTAAAAAAAAAATATTTGTCGGACGCTTTCTCTACCCAATTTCTCACACTTTGTCAAAACTACAGGCGTGCGAGAAGAACGTGAGCCACTTTACGGCAGCAATTCTTAAAAGAAAAAACAGACATACTCGAGAAAACAATTTCATTGAACCACGAAGAACCAAAACACGGATGCTTTCATGACACAAAAGATGCAGAACGCTAACATTCGTTTTAGGAAGTTATAATAAAGAATGACATTGCGAGTGGTTTTAAATATAGTAAAAGTCAATGCAAAAGAAAAAAAATACGACCATGTAGCTTGGTCGAAAAGAGCGGTTCACGCTGCAATTTTTATGCGTCGCGGTTTCTCTATAAACACAGTGATAATTTCGTCGACTCTGACTTGCATCCGGTGAATGGACATAAGAGCCAGGCCATTAAGCCGCTCTTCAGCTGTTCGGTTCTTCAAATAGGTTTTTACTCTTTTCAGTGTCGAGAGGCTGCGTTCTGCAGCAGCTGTACTCCCGCCAATATCTTGAGTGTGTGAACGTTCGTCAGGAGGGCTTTGTCGCATTCAGGTAAAGCGTCTGTCTCAGGGCGGGGAAGTTCCTCCTCTTGCATGGCTTGCCATTTAGTTTTCCAGATTTACCATTCACCTTTTAGGGTAACGGTATGCGCTGCTGTCATATCTCTGAGGTAAAAATCGAAGGCCGGCTGAACAGATTCAAATTTGCCCTTGCAGGCGTGCTTTTTCAACACAAATTGCAAACTTTACAGTGTTTTTCGATGGCTTGCAAAGCGCCGTTTGAGGGAAGCTTTCAGGTAATCTATCTAAGGAATGAACGTGACTCACATTACCCTTCCGCAGAACTACAAGCGACCCTGGTTACCCTGTTTTTTTACCCTTTTTATTTTACTCCTTCCGCCACGCGGGCGCCTGCCCCACGACGCAGGCGGCGGAAAAAGGGTGGTAGGGTTCGCAGAATTGCCAGGGGGATTGAACGCGTTAATGGGTCGTCGAAGCCGTCCCTTTCCGTAAAAAAGTCCCATTTTCCAAGCTTTCGGTTAGTTTCCTCCGTCCGGTCGAGGAAAAACTCTGCGTCTGCGGCAAAGCAAAGCCGTACGCGTGCGTGTTCCCACGCCGCGCAGCTATCAGTTAAAAAAGCACCTGAATGCTCCCTAAGTTGCCGCCACTACGCGACTGTATAAATGACGCCCGCAATATACCGCCTGCTAGGTCTGCAGCAACAAAGACACCGCTCCTCTCGTTAAGAAAGAAATTTCCTCAGGGAATTCACCGGTGGAGTCAACGCTATCTTTTTCTGTATGTCCTGTCATTCTTTGCACTGTTCCTTGAATCAATTCAACTACCGAGCGCCCTGACCGTAGATGAGAACCCTCGTTTCGCGCAATATAGCCGTGGTCGCTTTTGCCCAGAAAACCCGACGCAATCAACCAACCACCTTCCTAAATATAACTGATGCGACGAAGAAAAGTCGCACAAAGTAGGGAAGATGACGTCGTCTTCTCTGGTTTCGCAGCCGTATATGGCAACATTTTGTTCGTTCTGGTAATTTCGTTTCCAACAATCTTGTCTTGCGTATATTAAAATGTCCTGCGTTGCGAAGTCTTTTTCCGCAATCACAAAGCAGTAACGCTTTCCGATAATTAGTTTCAGTTGCTATCGGGTTGCGATCTGTTGCAAAATTGCAGAGGCCATTCCTGTGCTGTCGAAATGTATCTTTGAGGTTTTTCGTTTCGCCGATGTAGCTCGCATCACATATTTGTACACAGTGCCTTGGATTCTCTCCTTCGGTGAAGAGCCTTTCGCAATGTGTAGAGAACATGTGTTCGTAGGCTTGTGAGTCACTCGGATGCCTTCTTTTCTTGCAATAGGGGCGATGGTTTGGCTAACGCCTCGGACATATGGGAGAGTGTGGTGTTCCTGTTGTGGTGTTGATTCAGGAGCCGGACGCCGAATTCTCGGCAAGCGTAGCCGTGCTTTTGGAATTGAAGTGTTTTCGGAATAAAGGTTATTGGGTAGCTGTTCTTAGTGAGTTCCTTGAATATCGTTTGTTTTTCATTTGTTTAAATGCGCATGGCGCTACTTGTACTTGTGCCTCTACACCCCTGCATTAATGGTTGACTTGACGAATTTCGGGGGGGGGGGGGGGCCCGGGCCTCCCTGGGCCCCCCCTTGCCTACGTGCCTGTTGTGATCTCATAACAGCTTACGCTGTAACAGCCGGCCCATTCAACATGGGGCACTTGGCAACTAGGTGACACAGGATAGCACGTGACATTCACGTGGTAGAGTAGTCGGTACTCTATGATAGAGCACATGGTAAAGGCCTTAGATGTGTGGAGATGCACATAAGAAAACGACTCGACACGTCCTTCTTGCGCCGCAGCATAAACCCAACTACATTTCCTGCGCCCCTCGCGTCAGCCTTGCTGCCGCGCCACTCAAGGCCATGCGCCGACCTCATCTTCCTTCACCGTGCAATCCGGTCGATGTCGGTGGCGCGACATAGCTCCTGCCCCTAGTGGGCAGCATGGTCTGCGAACGATATCAGCACTGCCAGGAAACTCTGCGGATTGAAGTAGTGTCCGCGCACACGGGAACGGAGACAAGTGAAACTGGATTGAGCCGTGCCCCTGTGGGAGTCGTCTCACAGCTGGCTGGCTTCAGGCGCTCCAGTGCGATGGTGTAAGGTTTGCCGTGAACACCCATGATATACGTCGGCTCGTGTTTCTCCGGTACCGGAAAGGGCCCGAGGCAGTGGGGGTGGAGAGCAGGCCGAATACGTCTGAAGCGCACGAAAACATGGGTTGCATTGGCCAGGTCGGATGTAACGTGCGGTGTGCGTTCTGGAAGAGAACGTGTCGAACAGGGTTTAAGATCCCGTAAGATGTCCCGAAGAAGGTGCCCGTACTCGTGAGTAATGCCGAGGGTGGTTCTGAGAAATCGCTGGGCAGACGGAGCGGAGTTCCGTAGACGAGCTCCGCGCTCGTGCACCCGAAGTCCGATTTCAAGGCGCGTCGGATACCCAGAAGTACCAATGGCAGATGAACCCATTGCGATGGCGTGCCATGGGCAATCAGTGTTGCCTTGAGCTGTCGTTGGAAGCGTTCCACGGTATCATTCGTCTGGGGATAGCAGGCGGCCGTGAGAAGACGATGCGTGCCAAGGAAACGCAGGAGTTCGTGAAAGAGGGCAGACTCGAATTGCTGTCCCCTGCCAGCCCCGATCTTGGTAGGGAATCCGAAGCGGGCAACTCATCTCGTGTCAAATGCTGCCGCGACCGTTGCAGCAGAGCTGTGTGGAAGCGGAGTAGCGTCTGGCCATGGAGTAAATCTGTCAACAGGTGTGGGCAGGCAGCGAAATGCATCACATGGTGGTGATAGGAGAAACGATTGCCAAATTCGGGAAACTGGCGTGTTGAGGGATAGTGTACCTGTGGACTTTGGCCCATTGGCACGGTGTACATGCAAGTGCCCAGTCGCGTACATACGCGTTCATCCGGGGCCATACGTAGCGCGATGAAACAAGGCGTTGCGAGGGACGAACGCCGGGGTGACCGTGCTGGTGGAGCGTGTCGAAAAGCAGCTTGCGTAACGTGCTAGGAACAAACGGTCTGCGAGCGCCTGCAGAAGTGTCACAGACGAGGTTGGTGCCATAAAGTAGGATATCGTCCAATCGCAGTGCTGTTTTAGATGAGCGCAGTTGTACGAGCTCGGGATCATTAGCTTGGTGTGCAGCGAGCGTCTGCGGATCGAATGGTGCAGGTGTTGTCACGGCGGCCACGCGGCTGAGTGTGTCAGCAGGTATGTTCTGGTCGCCTTTGACGTGTCGGATGTCAGTGGAGAATTCCGGTATAAACAAGAGATGACGGATTTCTCGTGGCGTGTGCGTCGACGACTCTACAAAGTGCATAGGTCAACGCCTTATTGTACGTGAAAATTGTAACTGGCCGACCTCGACGATATGGCGAAATTGTCAGATGGCGAGGAAAACTCCAAGTAACTCTCAATCAAAAGTGCTGTAACGAACTTGTGCTGGGCTGAGTTTCTTGGAGAAAAAGGTTTAGGGTTACCATGAGTTATGAACACGCTGCTGGAGAACCGCTCCCACGGCTGTGCTAGACGCGTCACTCGCGAGGGCTAGAGGTTCCGTGCGGTTGGGATGGGCAGGTAAAGCAGCGTGTGCGAGTGCGCCCTTGAACTTTATAAAGGCATCTTCGGCAGAGGCCTCCCACGGGACCAAGGACGTCTCTTTCTTGGTAGTCCAAAGGCGCCATTATATCTGCACAGTTCTTGTTAAATAAGCGGTAAAAGTTAACCATGCCGATGAATTGCTGCAGCTTCGTGATAACTGTGGGCCTAGGGAAGCTCTGGACTGCTTGGAGTTTTGATGAAAGTGGGGGGATGCCAGTGGTGTCCAGGTGATGTCCCAGAAAGACCAAGCTAGAGACACCAAACTCGCTTTTCGAGACGTTTATGAGGATGGCGTGGTCAAAAAAATTGGCAGATCCCACGTGCAGTGGGAATCAAGGAAATGCGAAGCACGCATCAAGAACGTAAAATGGATTTGCATTGTTGTCTCACTATACTAAGTTTGGTACATATGAAGTTAACGAAACGGCCGCAAGAGCACCACGACTGTGGCATGTAAACCATGCCGCTCATACACGCATGTCATGATTCTAACGTTATGACCTGTCATTTACGTTCGTCAAGCAGCCGTGTTGTGCCATAGCAATTTTGGTATACATCCCATTAACGAAAAGAGTGGCATGTAGATCATGCCTCTCATGACATGCACGTCGCGATTTTCATGTTATGACTTGTCATTTATGACCGTCGTGCAGTCATGTGCCAAACCAATTTTCGTATACATCCCATTAACGAAACGGCAGTATAGCGCCAGGACCGTGGCATGTAAATCATGCCGGTCGTGACCCGCGTGTCATGATTTTAATGTTATGATATGTCATTTACGTTCGTCATACTCTCGCGTTGTGCCATAACAATTTTGGTATGCATCCCATTAACGAAACGCGCGGCATGTAAATCATGCCACCCATGACATGCATGTCATGCTTCTCATGTTATGACCTGTCATTTATGTTGGTAATGCCGTCATGTTGTTGCATACCAATTTCCCTATACATCCCACTAACGAAACGGCCAAGAGAGCACCAAGACACCAGACGTGGCATGTAAATCATGTCGCTCATGACGTGCATGTCATGATCTTCATGTTATGACCTGTCATTTACGTTCGTGATGCAGTCATGTTGTGGCATGCCAATTTTAGTATACATCCTACTAGCGAAACGGCCTGGAGAGCACCAAGACCTTGGCATGTAAATCTTGTCGATCATGACATGCATGTCATGATTTTCATGTTATGACGTGTCGTTTATATTCGTCATGTCGTCATGTTGTGGCATACCAATTTTCGAATACATGCCATTAACGAAATGGCCAGGAGAACACCAAGACCGTCGCATGTAAATCATGTCATTCATGACATCCATGTGATGATTGTCGTGTTATGACCGGTCATTTATGTTTGTCATGCAGTCATGTTGTGGCATGCCAATTTCCGTATACGTCCCATTAACGAAATGCGTGGCATGTAAGTCATGTCGCTCATGACATGCATGTCATGATTTTCATGTTATGACCTGTCATTTATGTTCGCCATGCAGTCATAGTGTGGCATACGAATTTTTGTATGGATCCCATTAACGAAACGGCCAGGAGAGCACCAAGACGGTCGCATGTAAATCATGTCACCCATGACATTCATGTCATAATTTTCGTGTTATGACCTGTCATTTATGTTTGTCATGCAGTAATGTTGTGGCATGCCAATTTCCATATACGTCCCGTTAACGAAACGCGTGGCATGTAAATCATGCCACTCATGACATGCATATCATGATTTCCATGTTAGGACCTGCCATTTATGTTCGTCAGGCAGTCATGTAGTGCGATACCAATTTTCGCATACATCCTATTAGCGAAACGGCCTGGAGAGCACCAAGACCTTGGCATGTAAATCACGCCGCTCATGACATGCATGTCATGATTTTCATGTTATGACCTGTCGTTTATATTCGTCATGTAGTCATGTTGTGGCATACCAATTTTCGAGTACATCCCTTTAACGAAATGGCCAGGAGAACACAGAGACCGTCGCATGTAAATCATGTCATTTATGACATCCATGTCATGATTGTCGTGTTATGACCGGTCATTTATGTTTGTCATGCAGTCATGTTGTGGCATGCCAATTTCCGTATACGTCCCATTAACGAAATGCGTGGCATGTAAATCATGTCGCTCATGATATGCATGTCATGATTTTCATGCTATGACCTGTCATTTACGTTCGCCATGCAGTCATAGTGTGGCATAGGAATTTTTGTATGCATCCATTAGCGAAACGCGTGGCATGTAAATCATCTCGCTCATTACATGCATGTCATGCTTTTCATGTTATGACCTGCAATTTATGTTCGTCAGGCAGCCATGTCCTGCCATACGAATTTTCGCATACAGCCTATTAGCGAAACGGCGAGGAGAGCACTAAGCCCATGACATGTAAATCATGCGACTCGTGAGATGCATATCATGATTTTCATGTTATGACCTGCCATTTATGTTCATCATGTAGTCATGTTGTGGCATACCAATTTTCGAAAACATCCCATTAGCGAAACGGCCAGGAGAGCACGAAATCGTAGGCGGCTAGATAGATAGATAGATAGATAGATAGATAGATAGATAGATAGATAGATAGATAGATAGATACGCTCAAACTCGCCGAAGTTCCCTAAGAAATGCTTCGCATTTAATAGTCGTTGTAGCAGACAACGAAGGTGTAAATGTTCTTCCACAGATTCACTGGCTACCAACAAGTCGTCGACGTAGGCGAAGACGAAGGATAGACCACGAGTGATTGCGTCATTGAAACGTTAAGCGACTGAGCGGCATTCCTGAGACCAAACGGCATTCGAGAAAACTCGAAGAGCCCGAATGGCGTTGTAATAGCCGTCTTGGGTATATCTGACTCGGCCACAGGAATTTTGTGGTAGGCGCGGACGAGATCAACCTTCGAAAAGATGTTGGCGCTGAAGCAACAGACGGCGAAACAGGAATGAACACAGGTTTATTGCGTTTGTCGGCTAAGTAAGCAACTCAAGTGTGACGTCATGTCACTGACATTCACACATACGCTCTTGGCGTTTGATGAAACCACTCCCTTAAGGGGATATCTAGAAACGGTCTGATGCCTTTAGACGCCGCGTTGTCCTGCGAAGTGGATTAGCCTGGGGTTCATTATTTTCAGTACCCGTGTCATGCATGCTCTTCCGGGACTCCTACGGTAGCCGGTGCTGTGTCGTGCTTTTCGATCTGCGAAGTAATAGGGCTGGTACAAGGAAAGCCTGCCCGAAGGTCTGCGCCTACACTGGTCGGTGCCGACACTTCTCCTTCCCCGTCCGACGGTGTTGGTGGCTGCCCCTCAAAGCGATATCTTAGTTGATCTTCACGACTCTCACATAGCTCCCCGTCCTCCGTCGTGACCGTGCTTAGGCGGGCGCCCCTGGTGGTCTGTACCACTGCGGGTCTCCAGCTGGTGCCCGCCACGTCGTTCTTGCACCATACGAATTCGCCGGCCGAATGTCTGCGGGGAAGTGCACCTGCGGTAGAAAAAGGTCGTGACACAATATTTTCCATTAGTGAACGCGGTTCAAAACCAAGAAGCATGAAGCCTGGTGTCTTTCCGTTTTGTAGTGAGGTGCGTCGATAGCCCAGGGACCATCGGGCCAGGCGCTTTTCTGCACATTTTTCCGTGCACATTTTTCCGCACCCTTCTTTCATTGTGCACATAGCCCTCTCTGATAGTCCGTTGGATTGCGGATGATATGGAGGGAATCGTACGTGCAGGATGCCATTATCCTCCATGAATTGACGGAACTGTTGGCTTGCGAACTGGGGCCCGTTGTCTGAAACGACTGTTCGTGACAATCCAAACTTGCTAAACATACCCTGAAAGACTTCGACAGTGTTATTTGGGCTGGTTGTTTTCATTGGAATCACCTCGATCGATTTTATATGCGAACCCACGACAATCAGCAACGTTCGCCCTTCCACTGGCCCTGAAAAGTCAACGTTCATTCTCGACCATCGCTCAAATGTGTCCGGCCACGGAACCGGCTGTTCCGCGCGTGGCATACTACTGTTTTGCTGGCACACTGCAAAATATTATCGATATCTTTGTCAAGTCCAGGGAACCAGAAAAATGACCAAGCTAGATTTTTCATCGCCGTCATGCCTTGATGAGTATCGTGCAGCAGCTTTAGCATTGATTTCCGAGCTGCGGCGGGTATCACGGCCCGATGGCCCTAATAAACAATACCGTGGCTGCACGTCAGCTCGTCTTTCTTCTGGAACAAAGGCCGCAATGCTTCTTGTGTTGACGGCAATTTCCTTGGCCAGCCTTCGCGAATGTAACGCATAACCGGCTTGAGCATTACATCACGTTCTGTTAAGGCTGCCAGTTAGCGCGACGACTCCAGTCCGGTGTCTAGATGGTCTGCGAGCAGCACACACTGTCGTTCGTCTTTCAGCATTGACTTCATTGTCTTGTCATCGTGTGGAATTTGCACGGGAAGACGGCTCAACGCGTCGGCCACTATCATATCCTTTACCGGTTTGTACTGAATGGAGTACTTATAAACACCGAGTAGAAGAGCCCAACGCTGCGTCCTTGCCGCTGCCAAAGGTGTTATTGCCTTACAGGGACCGAAAAGGCGCCTCAGCGGTTTATGATCCGTAACCAATGTAAATTTGTTTACCAGCAAATATTCGCGGGGAGAGAGAGAGGGAGAGAAAACATTTATTTAAACAAAATGAGGGATCTTCCTCGTAGGGTGGAGCCCTTAGTTCAGGGCCCCATTGGCTCGCGCAACTCCACGTGCTCGCTGGATCAGCCGACGCTGCTCCTGCGGCACTGAGCTGGTCAGCGCACTCTCCCAGGAGGAATGTGATGGTGATGGGATAGGGGAACAGCCCGGTGGACATAGGCATTCCCACGTGCAGCGATATACTGTGTATTCGCGGAACTTCGTCACGCCGAACACCACCGCTAAGGCTTCGCGCTCAACCTGGGCCTAATATCGCTCGGTTGAAGAGAGGGTGCGAGATCGAAACCCAATTGTTTGGTTTATGCCGTCCACTCTGTGATACAAGACTGCACCTGTGCCACACGAGGATGCGTCTGCTTGCAAAATATGCTTTGCTTGAGTCATAGTGGGTCAAAACCTGCAAGTCTTTTATCGACTAATTTACTGCCTCGAGTGCATCCTCTTGCTTAGCTTCCGATTGCCAAGGCGTGTTCTTTTTTAGCAACTCGTACAGCGGCGCAAGTACGGTAGCCAAGTTGCCCAAAAAGGCGTTGTAATACGTAACCAGGCCAAGTGCGCGCAGTTCCGCGACACACGTAGGTCGAGGTATTCGTAAGAGCGCGTCGATGTTCTCAGTCTGGCTTCAGACCTTGGGCACTAATTCGGTGACCAAGGAATTCCACCTCCAGCCGACGAAATCTGTGTTTGCGCGGATGAAGCTTAACACCGGCTTTTATGAACCTCTGGAACACCTTGCGCAGTGCGTCACAATTTGCTCTTTTTTCTGCAACCACCACATCATCCAAGTAGTACACTTGTACAACTGATAGACCTTGCAGTATTGCTTCCATTCGCTTCTGAAAAATCACCGGTGTTGACGTAACCCCAAAAGGTAGGCGGTTAAAGCAATGCGGCCCTTTTGGGGTGTTTACCACCAACAGCTTTTTTGTCGCGTCATCTATTGGCAGCTGGTTGTACGCATCCCTCAAGTCTATTGTACTGAGTAATTCCCCTCCTCTGAGCTTGGCAAAAATATCCCTTATCTTTGGCAGAGGATATTGCTCGGCGTGGCATGCTGTGTTCACGGTAGTTCGGAAATCGCCACACAAGCGGATGGCTCCGTCTTTCTTGACGACGGGAACGAGAAGCGCCGCCCACTTAGCACTGGCAACCTGTGTCAAAATGTCTGTGTCAACCAATCATGCGCTTTCTTCATTTACATACTCTCGTATTGCGTATGGTACAGAACGGGCCTTACAGAATCGCGGTACGGTTCCCTCGAGCAATTGTAAATGGACCGGATAACCCTTGATCAATCCTTTCTCTGGCGAAAACAGATCAACATATTCTTCCTTCAGTGCAGCAGCAATGGAAATTTCGTCAGTATTTGGTAGCTTACAGTTCTTGACGTCCACGTTGAGCACTGGGCCTCCGGTCAGCTGGAATGCTTGAATTATGTCCCGCCCACACAGGCTTGGGCCTGAGCAACCGAGGACCACTAGCGTCGCGTTGACGGTTTTCCCAGCGCAGGTGACCGGAACTTGCAGCTGTCCTTTCACTGGCAGCTTTCCGAAGTGGAACGACGACTTGTCAAGCTCGGGCCAACGGCGACGGTGCTGGGCATACGTTGGCCACGTCACTACTGACGCTGGTGATCCCGTGTCTACTTGCATCTTCACGTGTACGCCTTTTAGCTGTAACTTTCGCCATAATGGCCCGACCAGTCCCGTCGATGACTGCCGGGGGTGTAGCAGGAACTGTCCGAGGATGGTTCCTCACAGTGAGCTACATTTTCTTGCCGTGGGTCGGATGGACACATAGAAGCCAGGTGTCCCCTTCTCCGACAACAGAAACACTCAGCGCAGCAGAACCTACACTTGGCGGTCTTGTCGGAGTCGCTTCCGCAGCAAAGGCAGTCGGTCTGGTTGTTGTCACTGGACTGCGTCATCCGCCCTGGTTGTGGCCTCTTGGCGAACTTCTGCCACACTTGCTTCTTCCGCAATGCGTTGAGGCTGTCGCTCATTGGTTCATCTCCCATCTGCTGTACGTTGTGTATCGCCATCTCAGCAGCCAGCGCCGCTTCCTCCGCTCTCTGCAGTGATAACGTGGACCGCGCCAGCAGATTACTACGAACTCCAGCATCCCGCAGCCTGCATACAAGCCTGTTGCGCAGCATTCTATCAAGCGCCTGGCCGAAATTGCACCGTTGAGCCATCTTTCGTAACGCTGCAATGAAATCACTGGTTGACTCACCAGCTTGCTGATTTCTTGTGAAAAACCGATACGACTCCGCTATCTCGTTGTCTTTTGGCGCCAAGTATTCGGCCAAGTTTTCAACTGCTGCTTCGTACGGCAGCTCTTGGATCTTTTCAGGCGAACAACGGCCTGCCAGAAGATCTACAGTCTTGGTACTCAGGGCGCTAACCAGTAGGGCCCGACGCTTCTTCGGATCAACAATCTCATGAGCTTCGAATTAAGCTTCTAACTGCACCTGATATGCTTCCCACTTGTCGTTCCCTTCGTCGAAAATAGGTGACCCGGCATGCGTCGCCATGCCGTTCCCTGGCCATGGGTGTTAATCGCCTCGTCGCCACTGAAGTGACAGACGGCAAAACAGGAATGAACTGAGGTTCATTGCGTTAGCCGTTTACGTAAGCAACTCAAGTGTGACGTGATGTCACTGACATTCACACATGCGTTTTTGGCGTTTGATGACATCACATTAGGCGCGTGCAGAGCGGCGGTGAAATCCTGTATGTAGGGTAACGGGTACCGCTCCGTAAATGTCTTAGTGTTCAAAGATGATAGTCTCCGCATGGCCTCCCGTCACCCAATTTTTTGGGCACCATGTGGAGTGAAGCTGCTCAGTTACTGGCAGATGGGCGAATAATTGCTAGTTCCAGCATGTGTTCAAATTCTGCACGTGCAACTTTGAGCTTGTCCGGAGCAAGTCGACGTGGCCGGAAGAAAGCAGGGGGTCCTAGAGTAACGATGTGATGATATACGTCGTGGAACACTGTTTTTTTTTTCAATTATGGTTGAGGGGGGAGGGACAGGCGGTGGTATCAGGGAATTCTCGTGGAAGAGCCGCGAAGGGTTCACTGGAAACCGTAGCACAAGAGAGAGCTAATTTGTGGTTCCCGGCGTAGCAATGCCTTTCAAAGAGAGGTAAGTTGTCGCGTCTAGGAGACATTATCGCTTGACGTGGATAATGAGGCCATGGTCGGTGAGGAAATCAGCACCGATAATGGCTGTAGTTCATCCCCCAAAATAAAAATGAAAAAAGAGCCAGGCTGGCGCGGAACCGCAGGACAGTGGCAGCGTAAGCTGAAGGACCGATGTTCTTAGATGCCATTTTAAACGCTTGGGGAAACTACTGCAACTAGAGGTGGTAGGTATCCCGTGCGCCATAAATCTCATCATTTCGCCAAGTAGGGAAGTACCCACTACGCCATAATTACTGCGGCATTGTAACGTGCAAATCTGTATAACTGAACATCTTAGAGAGTCTCTTGGCATCGTTTTCCCGAGAACGAACCGAACTCTCGGCCCGGCGTCGACGGCGAGCTGCGGTTCGGGCTTCTCTCTGCGCAGCTGTCTGTTGCGCCCGACGTTGCCTCGCTGTAGCCGCTCGCGTGACTGCGATTCGCTTCTTCAGCAGCGGTCCGCACCTTACGAGGAGGAGCCATCTGGTATAACGAAGAGCCAAGTCAAGTTGCTGTCGGGGATGCGCACGTCGCCTGCCGCATGTCGCATGGGACGATACGACACGATAAAGGGCAGCGGTTCTTATAATGATGACGGTAAAGTTGAAGAAGATTGTTTCATAATGATGATGTTTATGAGGCCTCTGTAATTGGTGCAGAGCTACAAACCACGCATCCCTGTGTTCTTTGAAATGATTCCTCGAACTCGTTATGCAATCCACTTTCCGCGACGTATAGTGGCGTTTTATTGTTCTGCCACGTAACATTACACTTGTTAATGAGATTCCTCGGCAGACGTTATACCTGTTTAGGTTCTTTAGCGATGATTTTCCAACCACAGGCGTAGTTCAGTGGTAGAATACTCGACGACCACGCAGAGGCCAAGTTGGAATACTCCTCGGTCCTGGTTATTTTTTTTTTCTAAAATTTGCAGCGATAGTGCTTACGGACACCGGCGGCGGCGTTGGCAGCGGATGCTGCACAGTGAAGTGCTGACGGACCAACTCAGAGCTGTCCAGAGGGCCCGTGTGGTGGCAGACGAGTTCGGACTCTCTATCCCGACGTGGGAGCGGCCCGCATCAGTCCCCACAGACTGATCCCTCAGGACCTAATAATGTTTTTGATACCATACCGGCGGCGGCGGCGGACAACTACGGTGCAAGAACGACCCTTGTTGTGATCTCATAACAGCTTACGCTGTAAAAAATATTGTGGGGGTAACCCGCAAGACCATAAGGTATAACAGGTTTAAGCCAATTTTAAACTAAAGGAGCAGGGGTGTACACCAGAAAGAAAGCTTTTGGGAAAGGCAATCTTGGAAGTCAAAAGAAGGAGAAAAAAATGACAGCATATCCACGGGGTGAATGATAGAGAGTGGGCGAAGCTCTTATGCATTAAAGATACCTCGCCACACACCTCAATGAAACTCGTGAGTAACGTGAGCGCTCGTACTGCAGGGTCCTCGCGGCGCCGCCGAGCAGAATCACGGCTAGCTTCGGCCTCCCGCGCTCGTACTGCAGGGTCCTCGCGGCGCCGCCGCGCAGAATCACGGCTAGCTTCGGCCTCCCGCGCCCGCACGGCGGGGTCGCTTCTTCGAGCGCGAGCCGCCGCCGTCCTGCGCGCACGCTGCTCGGCAGCCTTGTCCAACCTCCGTCGACGAGCCTCTGTTGGCGCGCGCGCCAAAACGCCGCCGAAGAACACGCGATCGCAGTTGCGCGATCGTCTCTCTCTCCTTCCCTACGTGTGACGTAAATCCTGTGTTCATAAAACTCACCTTTTATTATTATCTTTTGCTACAAAACGCCCTCTAGTGTGGGGCGATTTTGCATTTCTCAGCGTATATGCATTCGTTATATAGTACAAGTAGCGCCATCTATGGCCGGATTGTAGACTCAACGAGCGGTGGTTACAAAAAACGACAACGGGGACGAACGGGTGACGCCATAAGGAGCTTCGCCCCTAAAAAAAAAAAAAAACTTTGAAGAAGAGCCTGCACCGCTAACTTCCGAAGAGTGCACTAAGACCAGCAGATGCCAATCTGTAGTCCCGGTTAGATGAAATTCTTGCCGAATAGGTGTTAACGCGCTTCCAACTTTCTAAGTATCAGTGGGGTGGGCCGGAATAGGAATAGCTTAAAGTTCCTACTTTCAGTTCCATAAGGCTTATGATATTGAAGCAAAAAAAAAAAAAAGATGAGGCATGCATGTTGCACTGTTGTGTGCGTTACTGGGACTGTTGGTCTTTGCGCTTTTGGCCGTCGGTGATGTCGCATTGGTGGTTGCTGATGCGATCGCGGCAGTGGTGTTTCATGAGGAGACGCACCTCAATGGTCTTGTAGCCTGGAAAGGCCGTGACTGGAAGATGGGTGCGGCGTAAAGCGTGGTTATGTTATGTCATGGAGGTCGTGCAAAAGTGAAGGGAGTCAGTTCCTATGTAATGAAACGATCGTTTGTGGAAAGTGGAAACACAGGATGTGCTCCGAAAAGTGTGCTAATGATCTTGAATGATGTTAGGGCCACTCCTCTGAGGAAACCCTCACCATTTTTGGTTTATGCAAGAGGAGTGTGCAGAGCATGCATTCTGGAATATGAAGGGGTTGGTAGAAAAAAGGAACCTGGTGCTGGGGGGAGATTGGAGGTGTTAGAAAGCGTCAGGCATATGGCGTGGGGGTGTGATGGTGGTTGTTAAGGTTGACATGATGGATGCAATGTGTGTGAGCGTTGTCCGTTTAGAGCCATTAGTCAGAAGCTGAGAGTAGTGCTTTGGTGTGAGTTGCGTGTTCATGCCGGACGTTAACAGTTCTGCTTCGTCGTATGTTAAGGGGCAGTAGTGCCGGTAATGTTCTAAATTTGCACAGATAAATCCGCATTTGCAAATGTTTGTTAAAGTGAAATCGGAAAAAAATAGTATTAAAAGTGTCCGTGCCCAGTAATTCAATGCGTTAGGTGCCTATTTGGCGAGAAACATTTTAGAATAGCATGTACGCTAGGTATCCATTGGAATGCGGTGGTGTTATTGTGCCTAGATTGTCATTCTTTATGCCATAATATTTTCATGTAATTGTAAAGTTGAGATCTAATGGAGGCTTGGGAGTATTTTGCGACTCTTAATTGGCCGTGGCGTGTTGCCGAGCTGGCGGCCATGTCGGCCACTTCGTTTCCAAATATGTTTTTGTGCCCTGGCACGTGAACCAATCTGATGTGATATGAACATTTCTGTAAGCGTCGGTTTGTTGTTTTTATTGGTGACGATTCTTGTGTGGGCGTCTCTGAGGGAAGCAATCGCTTGAAGCAGGGGAGGCAATCTGTATGTATGTGTGCATGTTTGTGGCATTTGACACTGTCGAGGTACTTCAGCGCTTCAGAAAGAGCAACCACCTCAGTATACGTGCCAGAAGCATGCATAATACGGAACTTGGAAACCTGGTGGACACAGGACGTTCGGTCCAACGAGACGAAGGGAGCTCCAGCCCCCGTGGAAGTGTACGATCCATCAGTGTAGATGTGCAATGCATTTTGGGCGGTGAATGCGTGGGCCATTGATGTGGTCAATTGCATAAATGGGTGTCGGTAATCGTAGGAAAGATGTTGTCAAACATCATGTGGGAAGTCTATGTGTTCGGGATGATGTTGAAGTATGATAGAGTGATATTTTTCTGTTGTGAACAGGGAAAATTCTGCGGCCAGTCGATCTAGTTCTAATAGTAGGGGCGCGCAGTTGGACCTTATGTGTGTCACCAAACCACTGCTGTGATGTACGGGACGCGATCGCCGGAAATATTTCCCAGAACCAACGTCCTGGTTCCCCGAATAAGATCCCACGAAAGCTTGGACAGTAAGATTTTTGGTCCCCTTTAGCCCACTAGCAAAACGCCAGCAGTGGTTCAAAGACCGAGTCAGAGCCAAGGGTGATCAAACAAAGCAAGTATATTCTCATCCAACAGGCAGTTACAGAAAACGTACACAAAACGGCTCTTGACAATATAAACACAGATGGGTTACAACGTTACACAAAGCCAACAAACACGAACGAGCTCATGCACTCCAACAAAGAACAAAACACAAAAGGGTCCTATTTACCAAGTCACTCGGGCGTCTTCTCCACTCGAAGCTTGCAGGTGGGCTTGTCAGCTGGCTCGTGGAACAGCGTCTGAGCCGCGCACGACTTCTGGCTTCTTCTAGTTGCTACTCTTCTACTCTGCTCTCGCGGCCCGTGTCCGACTGTTTATATAGCCCTGGGAACTTGTACTAAGAAGTTCGGCGTGGCCCACGTGACGTGACTCAAACACACAGAAAATTGGGAACCTTCTCGCCCATTCTAGGTCCTTCTTCGTTGGGGCGGCGCCTCTTTCTCTCTCTCACTGCGCGAGGAGCGTCGGTGTGTACTCTTCGCCTCCTCTCTCTCCTTAAAGCTTCCACAACGTTCTCCCCGTTTGGAGACGCGGCGTGACCTTGGGCTCCTCCTCCGTGCGCGCCGCTTTTCTTGTTGTTTTGGGCCTTCCGTCTAGTTCGACGCCGGGTTTCTCGTCGAAATAGGCACTGTTTTGTGATAATGTGCAATGCTGATGTTGGTGTTGTGTAATACGCGCCAGTTAAGGCGATTAAGATGGATCGTTGTGTAATACGCGCCAGTTAAGGCGATTAAGATGGATCGTTGCAACGATAAGACACGGGCAGTTAAGTATGCCTTGGGAAAGGCAGGCCGCCAGCATGGGGATGCATATGTTAATGACGGCAGGGTGACCTGCCTGTAGAGGCGTCGTTTTCCTGTATATGACGTACTGTAGTGCATGTGCAGGAAGGTGGGGAGATGCGAAATGGATTTTTCTGCTTTGTTGTTGAGGTAGTCGAAGTGTGCGTGGAAATTAAGGTTACTGTTAAAGACTAAGCCAAGTATTTTTATTTGGTCTTTGCATTTGAGGAATGCGGCGTCAATTCGTATTGTAGAGCGTCTATTGGCGGTGCTGAGGTGGCCGTTGTTGTAGAACACAAAGAAAGGTTTTTCCTTGCTTACTGTGAGCTTTCTTGTGGATGTCCAGTCAAGCACTTTGGCGAGGACTTGTTCTGCAAGATAGTGAAGTTTGAGACAAGAAGTTTCGTGGACGAGGATAACGGTATCGTCAGGGTATGCTTGTATATGTACGTTATGTGGAAGTTTGATATTTAAGAGATTATTTACAACAATGATCGAGAGCAGCGGGCCCAATGGTGTGCCCTTGGGTCTTTCCATGGTGGGGTATGCACTAACAGAACCCGCATTGGAGGTGTATGTGACAGTTCTGACCATTAAGAATGACTGTAATAAGCCAAGAAGGTTCCACGGACATTTGTGTTTTTTGAGAAAAAGGAGGACAGCAGGGTACCACACGCTATCAAAGGCCCCAGTGAAATAGAGCAATATAAGGACAGCGGGCGTTTTGGACACTTTAAGAGCTGCAAGGTTGTCCTTTAACGAGACCAACGCGATGCAGGCACTTTTCTTGTGCGTAAATCCAAATTTGTTGGTATGAATGTAATTTTGAGAATGAAGAACGCAATCAACTCGGGATAGTAAGGGACGTTCTAATATTTTACGAAACACAGAATTCACGTCTATTGGACGATAAGAAGTAGGAAGGTGAGGTGGTCTGCCTGGTTTTAGTATGAAAATGATTGTGCCAACTTGCCATGGTGTAGGGAAGTGTTCCAAATTGAGAGCCATATTGGAAAAAAATTCGAAAAAATGTGGATGGGACTTGTATAAGGCTTTACGAAGTTTGTTAGATTGTCAGGACTAGGTAGCGCACGCGCGTTTCTCAAGGAAACTGCATGTTCGATTTCGAATACAGCGAAAGGCTCATTCTTGTTAGCGCACGCACGCGCAGCCGCTCTGTTTCTCGAGAAACAGAGCGGCTGCGCGTGCGGATTGATGATATGTCGTGTCGGTGGCAGGATCGTCTTGTCCCTTACAAAAATGCCATATATGGCACATATATAAATCATATGTGGCCACATATAATTAAATGTGGCCAGATATGTTGCCATATATGCACCCAAATAAGGCCATATATGGCACATCCATCCTAAATATGGCATCAAATGCAGCCATATATGGCGCGGTCGGCCCATATGTGGGAAAGATGCAGCCATATATGGCATCAAATACTGCCATATATGGCGGGGTCGGCCCATATGTGGGGTCAAATGCAGCCATATAAGGAATCTGCAGTCATGTCCCATATATGAACTGCATGTCTAAATCGCCCAATAAACACGCACGTGGCACGCATACACACACATTACAGCTGTACGTATCAGACAAATTGTCTGACACCATAATGAATACCAGATGCACCAGGTGGGCCTATTGCCATTAAATTTATATACACACAATCAATACCACATCTCCTGTCATACACGTACTATATGCATGTCAGTTCCACTTTTTTATAGTCTTCATTTCTATTGATGCGTGATTCACGCACAGAAGCACGCTAATTGCTTTCTACATGAAAAATAATATATCAAGTTCAAATGATATTGTTCAATTGTTAGATGTCGAAGGTGAAAAAGTGTGCAGGTGTAGGACAATGCTTTAAAAATTAAAGAAAAATATCCCAGCAGCTTTGAAGCCTCCATTTATTGACATTAAAAATATTGAAAGTTCACTGTATGCATGCACCACGAACTACAAAAAAGCAAGCCCGGCCGTTCACATTCTTTTCATCAATTTACGGCATGAAACATATACTGCAACAATATTAATAGAGATTCGATCACATTCTCTGTTTAGTTCTCTTGTTATTGGCAGGATATATTAAAGGAACTCATAAGGAGACATGTGCATGCACACCACGAGCTTTTGATTAACAGCAGAATTACCTATCAAGCAGCGGAACTCAAGCAGAGCTTTCATATTTGTTTAAGAGACATTTAGACAACTCATGTGTTGGCAACATAACATCTTTATTTGAACAGTAAAGCCACCATTCCGCGCGGGGACTCCTCGCTGTCGTTTATACGAGCACTTTGTGTTTCAATTAACTGCGTATCGAGTTCCTTTTGAGTCTATAGAAAATCATTTAAATGGCAATGTCTATTGAGCGCCCTCAATGAAAATTAAATTGGCATAATAACAGAAAGCGTCAATTGACTCTCAGTCGATACCAATTCAATTGGAAAAATTTAAGCAAGGTTTAATTGAATCGCACACAGCAGAAATGTTATTGGCCCTATATTGAACACTGCAAAAATGATCTCATTTTAATAACAACTACATTTCACTTCGGGTGTCGAATTCACAGCATTTATCTTTTGTATAATGTTTGCTACCATAGGCGACCGGGATTACGAATGACGTATAGCATCAGTGCTGTCTGAAACATTCTCTTGTTGATATTTTTGGCGGTACACACTTCCGTGAATACTCGCCTTGCACGGCGCATAAACCAATCTTGTCATTATATTTGTAACCCTTACTGGAGCAGCCATCTATTACTTAAATCTGCAGGAAAGCGAGTCTTTTCAAGCACGATATGCGCGGCGTTCATGATCACAATCTACGCGAAAGCTGTGAGAAAAATATTCTCGCTGATTCCGTGCGTATGCCATGTTTTTATAAACAGCGAATTTATAATGGCTAAAATCACTGCATATCAACTAATATATAAGCACAGATAAAGCCTGTCACGCATGTTAACTACTGAGGGTACATGAAACTTTCATGTGCCAGTCAAGGAAAACTGGTAGAGGTAGAAACAATTTTGGAATAGTTATACAGAGGCCTCAGGAGGAAGGGGTAATTTGCAAAAAGCGACGCACTGCCCATTCAGCCGACGCACGAGAACGCGTCCCTAGGAGCTCCGGGTGAGCCCCTTTGTGTACCGAAACTCGCAACAAGTTACTCACGGTAGGCAGTCGCGGTGCG
The DNA here is from genome assembly GCA_013339685.2 of Hyalomma asiaticum. Lineage (NCBI taxonomy): Eukaryota > Metazoa > Arthropoda > Arachnida > Ixodida > Ixodidae > Hyalomma > Hyalomma asiaticum. Next base: position 51,482,385 of record CM023486.1, read on the forward strand.
TGCCTGTACGTGCAGTGCTGTAAAAGATGGTGCTCATGTTTACTCTGTGTGTTTCCGCGACCACAAAGTAGTGCGTTGCTTGCGGGAGCGAGAAACAATAAATGCCTCGCTCGCAGCCTCACGTCATAATACATTTCTGATCAGCTTAACAAAACACACTCATAATTGAAGGGTAACCAATCGAAATGTGCGAGTCTGTCTTTTGTCTCTCGCTTGCGAGTGAACGATACACCTCTCCTTTATTTTACGGACTACTTGCGTAGCCTTCCCAGTGTTGCAGCTCATGTAAGAAACGTGTCAGTGGTGGCGACAGGGCACTGTCGCGCAGGGCCAACGGGAACAACGTGCGGCAGAATTTTTTACAAGTGCGCGCGCGGTCGTGGTGTGACTAGGACGGCCGAAGGGTGTTGTTACCAAGGTGGTGTTTTACTGCAAGAGCACGGCCACGCCGAACGAGCCCACCAGTGCTTTCAGCAGAGATCAGCGTAGCGAGGAAACGACAGCCGGTGCTTGTTCTATGGACTATCGGCTCGCACGCCACGGATAAGGCCACGTGTTAGCAAGTACTCTTACGGCTCATCGGACTTCTTCTCTCTTCTAATCGCGCGTTAAGTATTGGTTATTCTCCTTGTATGTTTTGTTAATAGAGCTTTCTTGCATGTTTTTTTTTTAACTCTGGCCTTTCCGATTTTCTTACCAAAGAGGCACACGTGGGAGACGTTTGTTCTTTTCGTTGGAATCTTACCTTCATCTTAGCAGTGTGTGTGTGTGCGTCGATTATGGAGATGTAAAACATGCAGGACCTTGTAGCGCTCGTAGTCTTTTCTTTTCCTCCCATTACCTGCTTTCATATGCCCCTAGTTTGCAGTGTTGTGCATGCCTATTGAGGTCATGTGCCTGTTATGCTCCTAGTATGTGTGTGACTACTGCGGACGCAAGTTTATGCCATTGACATAACATACCTTATAGTGCACGTTACACAGTCATCCACACAGACATAATCGTCAACGACACCTATTTTGGTATATTGTGGGCATATCTGGCCATATCCATATATGGGTCCATGTAGCCATATATGGATGTATCAGGAATTGGACCATATATGGTCATATATGTCAGTATATAAGAATTGCCATATATGGCTCTATCAGGAATTGGGCCATATATGGCCACATTTGCCATGTATGGCCATATATGGCGACACTTGCCATATATGGCCATATATTGCCCAATTACTGATATAGCCATATATGGCATTTCTGATATATGTCCATATATGGCATTTTTGTAAGGAGTGCTACAAGAGTTTGAAGGAGTAAGCGAGCAGAGTGTAAACCTGATGTGGTCATGGTTCTATCTGGATGTGATAATGGCGGTAAATAAGGGAGGGGCCGGCGCCTTTGAAAAGAAGTCATGAATCGTGTACCAAAAAGGTTTGACTTAGTTCCTGGCAAATTTGTTCTGTTGCGATAGCAATTATATGGACAGTCTCGGCTGCTTTTTGCCGCCCCGTTGCCGCCGCCGTCATGCACCGTATATGTACAAGTATATATATATATATATATATATATATATATATATATATATATACACAAAAGTCCCAAAGAAAAATAATTCACATAAATGCTTCCGAAGCGCGGAATCGAACCAGCAACCTCTCGCTCCGCAGTGCGTCGCCCTAACCACTACGCCACATAGAGCAGATCCTTCAGGGTGCTAACGGCGAGCCTTTTATACACACCCTTTACCACTGGCAGGACTCAGAGACGGCAGGCGCTTAGAAGCGTTTCTTCATTACCAGCGAGATGGCGCGAGGAGCGCAACAGGCGCATTTAAAAGTCGTCGGCCAGCTCGCTCGCCTCTTCTAATATTTGTGCAGGGGGAACCTTGCCCTTCCGCTGTCTGCTCGCGCGGTTGTCTCGAGGTGAGAGGAAGAGGAATGTTTCGAGCTTTCACCGTGATGTCCGCGCTGATGTTACGGGAGCGTACGAAAGCGACTCGAGCTCAAGGGACGCCGCTAAACGAACAAAGAGAAGATGAGCGCGAACTATCAAGTGTCACAGCTCGACACTTGAAGCACGCTAGTTTCCTTCGCTGCTTCGGCCGCCTTTGCAACAGGAGCGGTGTTCAAACTGAGGGTATCCATTGTGACAGCTTATTCGCGCTCGTTCGGTGTATATCTGTGCGTTCGTTTCGTGCGTGCTTCACTTGATAGTTCGCGCTCATCTTCTGTTTGTTCATTCAGCGGCCTGTCCTAGCTTTGTATGTGCAGCTTTGTGACACACAACGTATAAAGCCCTTCGTACCAGCACGCGCTGCCCACAGGAGACGCTCACTTAGCAAGCGCATGTTTGCGACAATTAATATTGCTCCTGAAGCTAAGAGCCTCACTTCGTATAGCATTACAGTTTCTTGCTATCGCATTCATTGCTTCGCCCTTGCGGCGAAACTGACATTTTTTTCAAAAAGCATTTTTTCGCGTCGGATGTCATCTTTATGCAAAGCGAAGGCGTCAGCGTATTCTTTTCTAGAAGTTTCGCGTAGTAGAGGATTGCTGGTACGCTGGAAACACCTTCTGAGAGCTCGAATCTTTTTTTCGTTCCTCTGTGAGGTGCGGGGTCCATCAGGTGTTTTCCTGGTGTGCTCCTTGTTTAGGTTGGCGATAATATTTCTTTTCCAGCGAATTATAAAGTGAATAGAAGTTATTAAGAATGCAGTCCAAGATGTAAGGTTGGGAAAGGTGGTAAGCACACACTTTTGTGAACCAAGTGGAGCTCTCCAGCTCCATTATGATACGAGCAAGACCGAAGTTTGTCGACATACTGAAATCTGCGTTCTACTGACAGCTTGCAAGTACAGCATGGCAGTAGCGGTGAGATCCATTCGTGTAGCAGGTAGAATGCTTAGACATGCGCCTGTGTCAATTAGAAAGCATTGCCCAGTGACCTTGTCGTTGACATAAAAGAGGCGACATGGGGTGGGCCCACGACCGCTAGTCGCCGCTAGCAGTCGGCCGGGCGGTTTTCCGACAAGGTGCAAGGGCGGAGGCAGCGACGTGCGCAGGCGCCAAAACGGCGGTGATACCGCAGATGTTACCGGAAGCGACCAACTGCTCCCGGTAAGCCATTAGGGATGGTCGATCCGAAATTTTTAATCGATTAATCGTTAATCCTTCGTTGATTCAGCCTTTCATCGATTAATTGCTCTCGCTGTGATGTTTTAATCGATTAATCGACATTTGTTATAAGTGCTTGAAACATGATGCCTTGTTGTTTGAGAAGCGTTGCTTGTGTTTGATACCGAAACAAGTATTTATCCGACGCGCTAGAGATCACATGTGCGCATTAGCGGCTGCGTGAAAATTCGCACTTCCGCCCACTGAACACAGGGAGCCCGTCGTCTTTGGATGTTGTCAAGGGTCCAAGATTCAGTGGGTGGCCATGATCCACGGACGATTCGGCAGCAGGTCGTATTTCCTCGAGGTCTGCCTACTGGAGCGAACCGAAATCGGAGGCGCTTTCGGCGAGCACACTGTTTGGAAAGTCGCACCAGAAACACGCAGTGTGGCCGAGGGTGAGGAAATACCGAGAAAGGTAAAAAAAAAAGAGACGACGAGGAAAGGAAAGTTAAAGACGCGCCCTTGTAGGGACGGCAACATTTCTCGGTTTGTCCGTTAGATATTGTAGAAGCCGTCGATAATACAATAACCACGAACTGACATGATCTCTTCCTTGAGGTCACCCATGTGAGATTGTCTTTTTTTATTTCGCACATGGGGGGTACACTTAGCAAAAGACGGCGGCCTCCAGGCTGGCTAACATGGGAGTACAAACAATAGATGAAAGCTGTATTTCACCCGAAATAGGCGAACATACAGAATTACCAAATGCTACAAGGTCATATTTTCAATATGAATGGACTTGATGCTGGACGTTCGGTATACCATTGCGCAAAGTCGCGGGTTCTGAAAAGCAACTATTAGACTTAAATACAGCTTAAGTGGCTTCTTTCCATTATGCGACTATTAGACCTTTTTTCATAATCCTCGAATGCGTTTCCCTGCACAGCATATTCGCCCAACTAATGGCGGCCCCTGTCACGTTTCAAGTGGAGGCGAGGTCCCAGTGACACGTGCTGGCGTTTGACTATTATCAGTGTTTATGTCGAGAGAGCTGAGATTTTCCGCGTCATAGCACGCTGTTTTGCAGCAGTGAATAGCTGCCATTACTTGGGCTAACTGCATGGCAGGAAAGCTATCATTACAGTTATGAAGGGCAGACAGTTGGGTAGACAGTTAAGGCAGACAGTTGGGCTAGTTGGTATCAAGCGTAATGAAATATGATTACTAGCGTCCATGTCCCCTTTGAGCAATAAGTCATGTCTTATTTTGTATATACGGATCACTCATTCTTATCCCCATCATCATGCTTCATTACTCTTTTCCCCTGTTGCGTTGTCCCCAAAGTAGAGTAGAAGGCCGGGCGTACTACATCAGGGCACCCTCTCTACCTTCCAGTAGAATACCTCTCTTTCTTTCATTGGTGACAAATAATCTATAACTCGCTAAGAAGTAAAATACAGCGGAAATAAGAGTTGAACCGGTCAAGAAATAGCAGCGCATATTACAATGTGGCACTTACACAAGAAGCAAGTAAAATCTGGGGGATAAATAAAACGGTGTAGGCGACGGAGTTCATTGCTATCTCTATGGTGTATGGCCGCCTGCGGCTCCGGGCTCCTACTTGCGTAGAGATGCGCTCGACTTCCGCGTCTCGTCGTCGCGCGCCTCGCAATCATGCGCTCCGGCCAAGGGGCGGTGTAGGGGGGCCGTAATCGATTAACCGAATAGCTTGAATTGATTAATTCGATTAATTGAAAGGGACAAATCGATGACGAACAATCGATTAACGGTGTATATTTAATCGATTAATCGATTAATCGTTCATCGATTTTACCATCCCTATAACCCACGATACATGAGGAAGTTAAAGAAAGTTCTAGGAGTGTTGCATTAAAATTGTGCCTCATATACGTACACAAAAACTTTGGTCATCACAGATGAGAATAGCTGCAATTTATAAGTAACCTTGTACTCGCTGGTGCGGAAAGCCTCACGTATATCATCCTCACTTTGTGCGCATTCGTTTTCTCCACTGGGGCTTGTTGTTTTAACGTGCAGTGGCTTCTGTGTATGTTTAGTGGATAAAATTTGTCAGTGGAGCACTCAGTCGCATTTTATGGTGCCTCGCATCCTAAATTTTTTGCGGTGGTAAATGTGTCACAGGGAATATCCGCAGTTATGGTTCGACTTGCGTGTTAACTCCTTTTCTGCGTATTGAGGCATGCTAACTCGTTTCTTTTGACACTGTTCACCAGCGAGCACACAAACGAGCAAGGAGCAGCCAGATGGTTTTCGAGCATGTCCCTGCAAAATGCAGGTCCCAACTCCTCCTTAGATACAGCGATAAATGTAAAAGCATCAATGGGTTCACTAGCCTAACTATTTCAAGCAGAGGTCAGTGTCGTCCATGGCACAATTTAGAACTCGATAAGCATTCTTGAAGTAAATTTTTAAGTAAAAGGTTCAAGAATCCCTAAGCATATTCTTGTGAAATGAAAACGCGGAAGCGTTTCTTTTGGCTAGGTTATTGTTTCGGGGGGGGGGGGGGGGGGTGCTGCAAACTGGTGTTGCTGAGTTGATCTATAAAGAATGAGGCTGCGTAGGAGGCCTGATTGTGTTTTTTTTGGCATGATTTGATGCCATCAAAGTGGTGTCGACACTTCACATGTCTTCTTCTATTTCGTCGTGCAGCAGTATATGCAGATATGCCCGAGGCAGCTCTCAGGTATATCGAGTAGTACGACCACCGCGGGGCTGTGGATGGTACCATTAGTCACCGGTGCCGTCACCCTCTTATCGTGCCGGTGACGGCGTACTTTGGCCGGGGTACTTAGACACTACCATGTCCTTGTGATCCGAGTAGTAGGCGGAGACATACATCACGTCTCGCACAATGTATGGGTGGTTGGTGAATGCAAGGTCGACGAACGTACATCTCAACGTCGTGAAGGCTTCAGTGGGCGTCTACAATTCGAGATGGAACTTAGCACGCATGGCGGCGAGGAACGATGGGATAGCTGGCGCGCTTGCGCTCCGAGTGTTGCTGTGGTGAGGCCCTGTAGCTGGGCGTGCGCTTTCGCCAGCCCAACGAAGACACGTGGCGATGCGGCCGCACGTCGTTTCAGGCAGCTTCAGCGAGTCTGGCGAATGAGCGGCGCAGTGACGTCACGGCGCGGCGATGACGCCGTACACGTCACCGCCACGCCTCCGCTGCGACGCCGTCCACCATATATAGTCTTCCCGCGCGACGGGCGCACGGCTCAGTATGTACGCGCTGATCATTCATGAAATCTAGGGCTGCTAAACAAATTGCGAAAGCGAAATTCTGTAAGCACGTTGTTATACAGTTTAATGAAGAATATGGAGAGAATTAGATGTGTCCAAATCATCCAGAAACTGTCTTCTAGAGTTGTGTACGCCGATTCAAGTCCACGAGTTCTACAATACGCGCTGTGCTTTTCGAGCGCAGCTTTTCGGCGCCGTTCCTGCGTTGTTCAGCATCGCCGTTGGCGTCGTCGGCGTAACCGGTAGAGCGAACGAGAACGAAAGATAGTGAACGCGGAGTCTGTCGATATCACGAGCCACTGGTCTCTAACATCGCTTTCCTCCTCCGTCACGCGTGCTCGCCCTTCGGTCGGATCTCGTGCGCTTGCAGGGCTGGCGTGTGCGCTGCGACTGTCTCGCATGTCGCGGGCTGTCCAGAGAGCCCACGACCTGGCCGCCGAGTTCCGCCTCCCGGTCCCGTCGTGGACGCGGCCCGCGGACGAGCCCCCTTAGGGGGTCTCGCTCTTCTCAGGACCAAATAAAGTTCAGTTCCGTTCCGTTCCGTGACGGGGATGTCGATGTCAGCGCTTCCCTTGGTTCGCGGCGCCTGCAATACACAGAGTGGCGTGCGTACCACTCGAGCCCTGGCAGTTTCTGTTTTATCCTCCTTGGGAAATATGTTACGAATGTTCCAATGCGGGTAGCCAGAACTTCAAACACAGTTGGGATTGCCTCAACACAAACCTGCGCTCAGAATGAAAAGCTGCGCTAAAGGAGTATAGTAATCATCGGTGACTTTTCGTGCTATGAAGACCTGTGGTTTTGCCTATATTTTTGTTTGTTTTCTTGATTATTTTTAAGCTTTGGTTCAACAATAACGAAGCTTGGTAAAGTAATGTTTCTGACACTGAAGATCTTTAGTACGGTTCGGCTGGCGTTTCTCTGCACGGTGATCACGTGGGAACTTTTCCGACCCTGCCATGATGCTCGCTCCGAAGTTGGAGTTGAACTGTTCAGTGTAATCTATCTATCTATCTATCTATCTATCTATCTATCTATCTATCTATCTATCTATCTATCTATCTATCTATCTATCTATCTATCTATCTATCTATCTATCTATCTATCTATCTATCTATCTATCTAATGTAACAAACACAGTTCACGCACTAGTAAAATACTCAAAAAACATCTCTTTATCTGGCAGCCATTGCTCCTGAGTCCGCATTCTCGATATGCCACCCTCTGGTCTCCCTTTTAGCTGTGTCCTGAGCCGCCCCCCCCCCCCCCCCCACTGGCAGTCACTTTACTCGATGACTTTATATATATATATATATATATATATGACATTGATTTCTTTATTTGCTTCGGGGGCGGAGTACCGGCGAGCGCATCAAGATCACTACAGTCAGAAATCGGATCTCCATGGGCGCGATTTCTACAGTATGGGGGTGTTCATGCAATCAGATGATTTGTGGGGTTTAACGTCCCAAAACCAGCTCTGATTATGAGAGACGCTTCATGCAATCAGAATTCGCGCTGCTGAATGTTATGGTCATTAAAACATTGCCTTTAGGGCGAACGCCGTAGATGCCTCATGAAACACTCATTACACGGAGCAGTCGGTCGGGGTCCATTTGCCGCGTCTGATGTTTCTAATCCAAAGGCGTCTTCGCTTCTTTTTCTTGGGAAGCTGGAGACCCTGCGCTGCTCTTTGAGCAGCCAAGCGCGCAACAAAAGCCCATCGCACGCAACAAATTCACGCATTAATGCGAGGAGCAGTCGCTACGAATGCGCGCGCGAGACCATACGCGGCTTCTCACAAGAGCTTCGCAACCTACGCCCTGCGCGCGCTCCTCAGCAATCGTGTTAATGCGGTGCACCGGCGCCTCGTCGTCGCGGCTCCGCGAGACACCGCGCCGCTCGCGGCCGCCACTGCCGTCGCCGGCGAGGAGAGAGTGTTTACGTCATGAGAAGAGGGTTGCGCCGGGGCTTTTATCCGGTGGTGGCACCACTCTCCGAAGTAGCCGATAATTTTCAGTGATTTCCGTGTAACTTTGCAGACGCTTGTCCATGTTCTGCCAGTCGGGTGGCTCCACAGTCACCCGGAAGTGGAGAGAGAGAGAGAATCAACTTTATTAAGCCCGAGTATTCGATGGTACGCGCAGGTACCAGACGGGGTGGTTCCCTATTCACGGGACCCATATGTCTCCAGCAACTCCTGGCCCCTGGCCGTCAGTGCGAGCTGAGTCGGCAGGGCGGGGCTGGACAACAAGGTCTCCCATCGCTCTGGGGGTTGAGAATTGGGGGTGTTGGGGGAAGGGGAGGTGGCGGGTTCTTGAGCTCTTTACATTCAGCTATGATATGTGCCAGAGTGCCTCTTTCCGTTTTGCAGAAAGGGCAGAGTGTGTCGTGCTCCGCCGGGTACATTCGGTGTAACAGAACGGGATGCGCTAGCGATCCCGCCTGCGTGCGCCGCAGGATCGTTTGCTGCTGCCTGGTTAGTTGCGGGTGTGGTACAGGAAGTTTGCACCTCGCGTTTCTGTACATTTTAGTGATGTCTTTAAAGCTCGTCACGGGATGGGGTAGCTCAGCCGGCTCGTCCTCGGCCCGGATGGACAGTTCTCGGGCGTGGTGGTCGGCGAGGGCATTGCCTTCCACCTTCGAGTGAGCCGGGATCCACACGAGCTCGATGGCTCGTCCCGGAGGCTTGTGCTTGGAGAGAATGGCCTGGGCAGCGGGAGAGATCAACCCCCTGCGGAAGCTTGCGTATGCTGACTTCGAATCTGTGACCACGGTGTCCACGCTCGGTTGTACGAGTGCGAGGGCCACAGCCACTTCTTCGGCAATGGCTGGGTCTGTCGTCCTCAGCGACGCGCTGACAATAAGCTTGTCGACGGACGTGGCTACCGCCGTTGCTCGGTCGTCGTATTTTCTGAGCGAGGCGTCCGCGTAGAGTACTCTAGGGTTCTCCTCCAGCTGTCGGGCCAGGGCCTTGGCTCGCGCGGACCGTCTCCCGTCGTCCTTCCCCGGGTGCATGTTCCTGGGGAGTGGCTTGGTTTGAATGGCCTCTTTCCACTGCTCGGGATGGGCCGTCTTGGTTGGAAGTGGTTCTATCTGCTATCCTATTTTCCGTAGGACGGCCCGGCCGTGCTCTGTTTGGCTTAGCCTTACCCTTTGGTTAGACAAGTGAGCCTCAATCAGCTCCTCCACCGTGTTGTGAACGCCCATGTCCAGCAGTTTCTGCGTGGACGAGTAGATCGGCACGCCCAATGCCTGCTTGGTTGCTTTACGCAGCATCGTGTTCAGGGTGTCCCTGTTTGCCTTCGTTAGCTGGAGGTACGGGGCAGAGTAGGTCACCCTTGATACGACGAACGCCCTCACTAGGCGCATTGCATCGTCTTCCTTTAGGCCTCTGTTACGATTAGAGACCCTTCGGATCATACTTAATATCTGTTCCGAGGTGTTCTTGATCTTCGTGATGGCCGCATACGCTCGAGCGTCGCTTTGCAGCAGCAGACCGAGGATTCTGATCTGTTGCGTCGGTTTGATGGCCATGCCGTCGATGGTGATGGTCACGTTCGGCGGCGGTTCCTTCTTGGGTCTTCCCGGCTGGACCATGAGCAGCTCTGATTTCTGTGGAGCGCAGCTCAGCCCGCAGGTCTTTGCATAGTCATGTACGGTCGTTGCCGCCCTCTGTAAGGCATCCTCTACCCAGGCATTGGACCCGGCTCGGTTCGTCCACACCGTGATATCGTCGGCGTAGAACGCGTGGTCCACGCCTTCAATTTGCTGGAGCAGATTGGGTAGGGGTAGGAGGGCCAGATTAAAGAGCAGGGGCGACAGAACCGACCCCTGAGGGGTTCCTCTGTCGCCGAGTTCGACAGGTTCCGACTTTTCCTCGCCTATCCTGATGGTCGCCGTTCTTCTCGTTAAGAAGTCCGTGATGTAAGGAAATGTTTTCCGACCACATCCCGTCTTGTTTAGATTTTGGAGCACGCTCGCGTGAGACACGTTGTCGAAGGCCCCTTTTAGGTCTAGGGCGAGTATCCCCCGCGGCGCGTTCCTCGTTGCCTTCTTGACGACAAGTTCTTGTAGTTGGATAAGGACGTCCTGGGTGCCCAGGTGTTGTCTGAGCCCATACATGGTTGCGAGCATTTGGTTCGTTTCTTCCAGGTGTTTTTGAAGTCTGCGAAGAACCATACGTTCCATCACCTTCCCCACGCACGACGTGAGGGAGATGGGCCGCATGTTGTCGATCGTCAGCGCTTTGCCGGGTTTCGGGATGAATCGAACCTCAGCCTCTTTCCATTCTTCCGGCAGCCGCGAGCTCTCCCAGGTTTCGTTGATGTGCCCCAAGAGGCCGCGGGCCACCGCTTCGCTCATGTTTCTGAGCAACTTATACGTGATCGCGTCCCTGCCGGGGGCGCTCTTGCTATTGCTTTCATCAATGGCCGACCAGAGTTCCGTCATGGTGAACGGTCTGTCCAGCTCTTCGTTTTCAGGACCTTCGTACCTCTCAGGCGTCGGGAATTGGCCCCGCTCAGTCTTGAGGTATTTTGTCTTCAGTTCTTCCAGTAGCCTTCGGCCATCCCCCTTGTACGTGTTGATGACCTTGGTGAGGTTGCGGTTGGTTGCGGTCTTGCTGCTCAGCGGGTCGATTAGGTGCCTCAGTAGGCACCACGTCTTCCGTGCCGATAGCTTGCCCTGCAAGCCGTCGCAAGTGCTCAGCCAGGTCTCTCGGCATAGCTTGGCCGCGTACTCGGTGATCTGTTTGTTGAGGACCGCGATACGTTTGACCAGCTTCTTGTTGTGACGTTGGCGCTTCCACCTCCGTGTTAGCGAGTGCCGGGCCGCCCACATGTGTGCCAGTCTGGCATCCACGAAAGGTGTCTGCGCCGTCGTCATTATTTCTTGCGTAAACTTCTCGAGGGCCTTTTTCTGATCCCTCGCCCATTCGGCGTACGTTTGCTTTCTGTCGGCTTCCACATCGTTCTCCGAAGCCTCTTCTGCTTCTTGCGTGTCTTTCCGCATCTTGTCCCAGTCCGTTACACGTGCCGTCCCCAACACAGCACGGTATTGGGGTCCCTTGATGATGATGCCGATCACGCTGTGGTCAGAGCCCAGGTCCACGTCTTCGTTTCTCCAGGCCGCGTCTAGTCCCCCCGATAGCCACGACAGGTCTGGCGTTGTGTCCCTATTGGCGCTGTTGCCCCTTCTGGTGACCACGTCCGGCTCGTTTAACAGGGCCATCTCATGGTCCTCGATCGTCTTGGCTAGAGCTTTGCCCTTCTTCGATTGGTACTTGTATCCCCACGTTGTGTGAGGGGCGTTGAAGTCGCCGAGGATCAGGAGCGGCCTGCTCCCCGCCAACCTTTTCGCCTGGCTCACTACTCGATCAAAATCGTACTGCCTCTGTGACGGGCGGCAGTACGCGCTCATGACGTGTAGATTTCCCGTGTTGCCAATTGTTCTTGCGTGAATTTCGACAAGCGTGTGCTCGCATCCGCCCTGCGGCGTGACGTGTTGAGTTGCCGCCACGTTGCTGCGGACGAGCACCGCCGTCCCTTTCTCTGTCGGGTCCGTGTACGTCACGTATCCCGAGAGTCTGGGCTTGCCATTCGTTTCTTGTAATGCTATTACATCGGGCTTGTGTTCGAGCGCGTCAATGTGGAGCAACAGTTCCGCCTCTTTATTGCGGATCCCCCCGCAGTTCCATTGATAAATTACTGTAACGTCCTCGCCGTTGGTCTTATTTTTCTTATTTGATCGCTGTTTCATCTTCTTCGGATGTTTCTATGCGGCCGCGCCTATGCGCGATCGATTCCTTGATTTTTTCCGCCCGTTTTTTCTTCAGGGACGCGAAGCGGTTCCTTACGGTAGTGGTAACTACTTCGGTCGCTAGTCGTTCGTGTTTGACCGACAGCGTCCGCACTTCGCCTTCGAGGGACTCGAATCTGGCGTCTATCGCGCTCAGTGTCTTGTTAATTTGGGTAATGGCCGCTAGGATCGCTGGAAGCTCTCCTTCCTTTGGAATCTGTGCCATCGCTGTCGCCGTCTCGCGGTTAACTGTGCTTTCCTCGGCGTCGGAAGTGGAGAGCTCGGGCTAATTCGTGGGCCGCCTCGTTGCCAGGAACGGACGTGTGTGCTGGGGTACAAATTAGGCTAATTTTTCTGTTTAGCCGTCTACCGGACAGAACCCTTGCCGCTTCGGGCGACATCCGACCTTTTCCAATATTCAGGTGGCCGTTTTGCTATCGCTGATAATAAAGTAAGCTTTCGTTCCAACGCAAGCGAGCGCTATCGCAAGTTCTTCAGCCGTTTCCGTGTTGCGGCTTCTACCCTTACAAAAATGCCTGTTAACATTGAGTAGACCACCAATTAGCTTTCTAGCGACTGTACTGACAGTCTACAGACATTTACACAGCAGTAACACTTGTTCGTAGAATGTCCAAAGACCTACTCCTTACTTCTGTAAAGAATATTCTAACTACACTGTCTAAAGGCTTCTTACTTATTTCTGTATAAAGAACACTTTAAATTCATCGTCAAATGGCTTCGTTCTTACTTATATTAAAGACTATCTTCAATGCGCTGTCAAATTGCTTCAGTCTTATTTTTGTACAAATAATTTAAGTACATCATCAAATTACCGTAAAATGGGGTTACTTTGTGACAGATTTCGTACGTTTTCTTTCTCTCGTTGAACAATTATCAACATAAAGGCGAATGAATAGTAGCATAACGTTGCTAAAGCCTTCCCTCACACAACGGTGTGCTCTACAAAATCCGCATCTTTAATACAAACGGCTATATTCAGGTTAAAACTGTCACAATGTTGCCCCGTCGTGTGGGGCAACTTTGTGACAACGTTGTTTTTGGCTGAATATGATTGGGGAAAGAAGGGCTGGTATGAAGTTACCCCATCAAAAGTTTATTTGCGTTATGTACAATTGGTTTCTGCTCTGGCAATGTTACAACGGTATTACAAATTATTCGTACATGTACCTCCTCAACCAAGATCTTTTACCTCAAAGATGCCTCGCTTGCCTACCGGCCTAGGGGATTCAGTTGTGTACAAAATTTCTTCTTTTGAGGACAAAATGTCGTCTTCGCGGTCGGGCCATCTCCAGTTCTTTTTGGACCTCTCCATAGCGCTGACGATGTACCCCTCAGGTTTGACTTCCGTCAATCTTTCCGGAAAAAGTTGTCCTTCGAAGTTTACTACGACAAAGTCATCCACCTTGAAGGTGCTTTCCCCGGAACCCGTACTGCGGACCCTCGGGACGTTGCTATTCGGAATCGTGGAGGTGGTAGGAGTGTCCGTTTCCGATAGGTTGTCAAGACTTCCGGAGAGTACCTCGGACTCACTTGTATCTCCTTCCGACCACCTTTTCTTGTCGCCACGCTGACCATCTGAAGACGATTCGCTGTCACTGCTATCTTCTGCGCTGTCGTCCTCAAGAGAAGACCTCTTCCTAGGTCGTCTAGCTCTGATACTAGAGGAACAACTGCCCTTCTTTCCGGTTGTCGGTTTTCCCGTCCTGCTGGCTTCTTCTACTTCGGCAGCCGATATGCTTTTCCCCGCTGGGACGCTGAGCACCTTCCTCCTCTTGGTGGCCCGCTTTCCAGTCACGTCTTTTTTGATTCAATTCCTCCAAGAAGACATCCCCTACGACGTCTGTCATGGATTTCAAGCTTTCCTCGAGGACTGATTTAGGAAGCCGTTTGAGAACATCGGTCTTGCCCAGGGGGAAAATCCCGGTCTTCCGGGATCCTGACTTCAGGTTAGTTTTAATACTTCCCTCCAAGTTGATCATCATTTTTTTTAGTAGACCGGGCAATTCGACCTTTGGCACGGATGTGCAGCGGCTTCCAGAGGTTGACTCTTTCCATTCCGCCAATAGTGAACGCCAAGTGATTTTCAGGCTACGAAAAACGGCGACATCGAGAGGCTGCAGTAGATGAGTCGCATTCGGTGGGAGCGCGATGAATTTTACATTATTTTCTTGGCACAGACGAAGCACTTCGAGGCTAATGTGGGAACATAAATTGTCCCCAATGAGAACTTTTGCACCATCTTGCTTTTTCAATATGGGGAGCACAAGTGAGATGAACCAGTCCTCGAAAACTTGGTGATCGAACCAACCAGATTTCGTTCGATTATACCGGGCACCTTCTGGTCCATTTTCTGTCCATGTCGACCAAAGCTTTTCTGCTTTGTAATTGATGTAAAACGGAGCCAACTCTCCTGCAGCACTTCCACAAACCATAATCGAAGTACAGGCTTTTAATGCGTTTGAATTTTTTCTGGATACTTAGCTCCTCTTCTAGTTATGACTTTTTGGCTCCCTGGATCATCCTGTACATTCGTTTCGTCGTAGTTCCAAATGTTTTCGCCCGGAGTACCCTCCAGCTCTTTCCCCAGATGGCCGAAAAACGTGTCAATCACTTCTGCATCCGTTGAGGCCCTTGCATATGTGATGTTTTTTCACACGCGTTCAGAGAGGATATCTTTCTGACGTTTCATGAGAGTTTGCCCACTCCTTACTGGGAAAGTTGCCATGTTTGAAAGCAGACACTTTTCTACCCGTTCGATCGAGATACGCCTTCACCACACAACGCAAGTCAAACTTTGTCGTTGGGAAACCAAATGAGGACATTGCGATTGCATGAGAAATCAACCTCTGCTCCTCCTCTTCCGTGAAAACAGGTTGACGGCCTACTTGTTTAGCCGGTCAATCTACTAAACCCCGAGCCTGTTTGGTCTTCAACAACAAGGTGTTCCGATGAATATTGAACCTTAGAGGAGAAACAAACAGCAAATAAGACGTACGTAACGGTAATGCGTAGGCAAGGACCTAAAAACAAGAAAAAGAAAGATGTTTTAATAGTGCTGACGAACCTTTCAGATGCTGCCCTCAATGACAATTTCTTTGAAAGGACCGACTGAACGGCATTATTCAACGTTTCTTGCGCATAATTTTGGTACGGCCGTGCACCAAGCTTCCTTTTAAAATTCCTCATCTCTCTGAAACGCTGCCAAATTGCCAAAAGCATATAATTTAAATTAAAAAAAACTGAGTGGGGCAACTTTTTGACAGTTGGCGTGTCATAGTTACCCCGAGAAGTATAAACATTTCAGTCTCCTTTCTATAACCGTAAACAAACATGACCTGATTAAATTTATATTACAGTTTCCTTTAGCCTGCATGTTAACAATCACAAGGTCATACCTGATTTCGCTGTTTTTATCGTGCGGACGGGTCGAGCGCACAAAGTTTACGGCGCTTCAACAATGCGTGCCAAAACACGATTCAACATGTCGTGGCTCCGGAGCGCGGAAACGTCGGCAGGCTGCCGCTAGGTGGCCCGGCACGTCAGGCGAGCTTTTTGAGTGGCTCATAGCTTTTCGGCGGTGCTTGGTCGTGGCGCGAGATTTAAAATACAGAAAAACGAGCGTGTGTCACAAAGTAATACCTACAGTCGCAAAGTAACGCCATTTTACGGCACTTCCTTCGGACTTTCGCATAAAGAACTTTCTTTATCTAAAAGTGCGAAGGCGTAGAACGTTTAACCTGTACACTGAGCGAATCTGATATTTTTGCAGGACATGTTGATGGTTGCAGCGTCACGTTGCCTGAACACAAAGTATATGTCTCCTACAAGTGCACCTGAGCTAACTTGTTCGCAACGCGAGCATAAGCTGCTTTTGCACTTAAAAATAGCATGCGAGATTGTGATCAAACTTTCATTTGTCAAGATAACTAGTATAATTGAGAGAGCCCGCAAGCACTGTTCTAGTAGGCACTTCTAACGTCTTTGCAGCTTTCACCTTCACGTATACTCTCTTTGATCTGCAGTTCAAACTAACAGATGACACACTCCTTTGATACGGCCGTCTTGCACAAAGATTCAAAGACCAGCACTCACCCCAGAAGGCTCTGAGCTGACCCCGAAACGTTCGTTTTTTTTTTGCGTTTCAAGCAAAAAAAAAAAAAAAGGAAACAAAGCAAGGGTCTATGCTGGTGTCATCTCGTTTCAACACTAACATTATTTTGCTTAACAAGACAGATTTGTGGCAGCTGGTAATGCTTAATATGTGCTTTGCTTGCTGGCAAAAAAAAAAGAAAACAAAAGACAGACGGCAAGAACAGCTCATCTTGCTACCAGCAAAGAGCAGTGAATTGCTATCGCACATAACCTGGTGGGCATAACGTGGAAACGAACTCGCTCAGGATAGGGTGGATTGGAAATCGTTGAGAGTGGCCTTCGTCCTGCAATGGACCTAAACAGGCTGATGATGATGATAAGCTGGCACAGTCTCATAATGAGTTGATTGCGCGGCTTTCATAGTTCTCTAATTCCCGTAGATTCCCTTTTCGTAACAATCTGCCACAGAAAAGCCCTTGTGCCCACATAAAAGCCCACACAAGAGCCCTTGGTAAGGAAAACTTACCACATGAGCCTCTTCGATCGAAAACAAATAGAAATATGTGAGCAAAAGAAAATATTCAAGCACACCACACCAACGGAACATACAAGAATACTGGAAATAGTTCAGGCGTGGTCAGAAGATATAACGAAAGTCCAACGAGACGCAGAGGTAGTTTCCACTTGGCCTTGTCATTGCTGTATGCAGGTTGCAGTGATCTAGGCCTAAAGCAGTGGAGGGCTTGTGCCGGGTGTCCGTTTTCTCTTCGTTGATATACCTTCAGCCTAACAGTGTGCACGCGTGTACCTCTGTATGCTGATTTATAAGTGCGAAGCCTATCTGACGGCACCTATTGCTTATGATACAGCGCCACGTGTCTGCGGTTGGTAGTAAATTACTACTGGAATGCATTTTCAAGTTAAATGACACTGCCTTTTTGTTTTCTTTTTTTACCAATTAATGAACTGTCTTATAGCTGAAATACTCGTGAACAAATCATACTTCTACGCAAATGTGTTTGTGTGAGGCTAAAGCAGATCTGTTTATTTCAATCACATACTTATCTAGCCACCTCGTGCTAAGTAGAGGCTGCTTTACGTTGCCTATTTTAAAGTTTACTACCTAATGCGCTTATCTATTGTTCTTACTGCTGTGTACCAATGAAGGATAATAAATTATTCATTTTGCTACATCTTCGCATGTATTTTGCTTACGCGTGGTTGTACAACTCGTTCACACATATCGACACAAGCTGTCACGGGGTAACATATGTTGGTAGACCATTCTGAGAATGTGAACAGTGTGTGCATGAACATGCCTCACTAGATATATTAACCAATAGCTAAAAGGGTATACTGAGACAAATGTTAGTAGATGATCCACAGAAAGCCTACAGACATACATCCTTTTGGCAGTATGTTCCTAGGGCGTCAAAAGAAAAATGTTCATAGGGCACTGGTAGAAAGTAAGCAGACATCTATGAACACACGTCTATGTACTGTTGGTGGCCAATTGTTTCCAGAACGCGAACAAGCAGTCAGTAAAGGAGTACACAGACCTTTGGTAGACATTCTGTTTGTTGTTGGTAGGTTCTAGTAACAGTTGTCTGTAGACAGCCAAGTTAATGTTTCTAGAAATTTTTGTAAGGTACTGGTGGCGGCCGATACGGGGGCATCTTGGCCGTCGACCACCGAGGCGACCGCCGCGCGCGACTTGTCACTGGCCGCGTCCACGTACGCAACCGACTTGTGGTCCATTGATCCAAAGCATTTGATTAGAGTTTGTCCTCTCTTTTCCATCCTCTCTGCGTGGAATATGGGATGCATGTTTCGAGGGAGGGGGCAAATAATTAGATTCTCTCGGCACTCTTTCGGCATATTTGATTTGCCTTGTGGTCCCCTATGGGTTTGCAGGCCTACCATATCTAGGATAGCTCTGCCTGCGGTCGTTCAGCTTAGTCGATCGAGCTGTGAAATTCTGACAGCTGCCGCTATTTCGTGGCTGGTATTGTGCGCGCCCATAGAGAGAAGCTTCTCTGTGGAGGTGCTGACTGGTAAGCCTAAGGCCCTTTTTATGCACCGTCGAATGAGCTAGTCGAGTTTCCTCTTCTCCTCAGACCTGATGCCCAAGAAAGGCATGGCATAGCACACACGGCTTATTACGTATGCTTGGGTTAGCTTGAGCAAGCTTCATTCCTTCAGGCCGCGTCCTTTCAGCGCAATCCTTCTAAATAATCCAAGGGCTTGCGTGGGAAATCCATCCAGTTTTTTTATTATCCCGTCATTATGTCCATTCTCTTGAATGAATAATCCTAAGATTCTGATTTGGTTCACTTTTGGGACGGGTTTCCCCTCTACTTTAATATCAAATTCCGAGCTGTGTTTGCAACGGAGTGACTTTGGGTTACAGACGAATAGTTCCGATCTTTGCGGAAAGCATGAAAGGCCCCTACTGGCAGCATAGTTCACGACAGTGTCCGCCGCCACCTGCAGGCGCTCCTCGATGCTCACATCGCTCCCCTGGTTAGTCTACAGGGTGATGTCATCCGCATACATACTGAATTTTAGTCCCTCTGTCTCTGAAAGCACCGGGAAGGCCCCGCATCGCCACAATGAATAGCAACGGAGAGAGAACCAAGCCCTGCGGCGTACCCCTACTCCCTAAATGAATTGGTGGCGATTCACTGTTTTGGAACTTCAAGCAGGCCATTCTGTCTGACAAAAAGTCCTTAATGTAACCGTATGTTCGCGTTCCTACCCCGATTTCGTGAAGACGGCAGAGGATAGCTTCCTGTCTAACATTATCAAAGGCCTTGGTTAAGTCCAGGCCAAGAATTACTTTAGCGTCTCTGGAACGCGATTCGATTATATCATGTTTGAGTCGGAGCATCACGTCCTGCGTGCACAAGCCCAGTCGGAAGCCGATCATCTCGTGCGGCCACAGGTCGTTTCCTTCCATGAAGCGTGTCAGTAGGATCTGAACTACGCGCTCCATCGGATTCCCTATGCACGAGGTTAGAGAAATACGTCTTAGATTGCCTATAGGTCTTAGATTGTCGGATAAAAGCCTGAAAAATAGGGAGGCAGTCGCATGGCGGCGCCGGCAAGCTGGAAATTTTGAAACCCGGTCTGGGCATATCATGTTCAGAGAGATGATAGGCCAAACAATAGTTGTAAGCACTGTGGGGCGAGAGGGACCCTCGACCACATAATGTGGGAGTGTGATATCTCCCCAGGGGCTAAATACAATATAAATTGTAGAGAGGCCTGGGAAGCCCTGCTGCGGAGCGAGGACCCCGCTTCACAGCAACAAGCCATCCGCCTGGCGGAAGAAGCCGCGAGGAGTGAAGACTTGTTCGTCTGCTTCTAATCGCGGAGGTGCCTTCCCCCGTCACATAGGCCTGTGTGCCAGGGACGGGGAGTAGGGGGCCTCTTTATCTGGCGGAATAATAAAGTTGTCATCATCATCATCATCATCATCATCATCCTGGTGCTGGGGCAGGGCGCGCAGAGCCATTAGAGCGGCGAGATGAAACAATCGCCAAACTCTGCCGAAGGGTATATATGACTCTGCTTCAGCGCAGCGGAGCGCGCCGAATGTCGCCGCGGCGAGTGTTGGCGCCGGCGTTACTTATGTAGGGAGAAGTCACGTGCTCTCCGGGCAAGGCTTTTGCAGACGCTTTTTGCGGACAGCAGCTGGGCACGCGCAATCGCCAACCTAGCCAAGGAACGCTTTCGCGTTTCGCGTTAATACCAAACGCATTGTAATGCGGGAATGTCGTGTTCTGAACATGTCAGGTTATGCACCTACAGCACCTTTAACAATGTCATGAACACATTGCTAAAGGTTTGCACCGTGTGTGTGGGCGACACTTATTCTGTGCCCATCAAGCTAAGATATTTAGACATGTCATACGAAGGAAGTCCAACTTGCAACTTCATGAATGCCGCTGACACCATGATGGCCGGAATATAGGAGACTGGGACAGGCCGAGAAGTCGATGCCACACAGCAGGAAAGTCTTGTGCTGCACGGTCTTGAAGAAAGCAGTTAAACGAACCCACGAAAATTCACGTAAATTTTGAGAGCACAAACTTCGCAATGCAAATATTAACGGGACGTGAAGCTCTCGAAAATCTACAATACGGCTATAGCCTTGGAACATGGCCTCAAATGAAATGTTTTGGCGTTTACATTGCAAAAATGCTCGACCCACTGAAACTTTTTTTCAGGCTACGTTCCGAGGCTAAGTGGTAATTTCAAATTTCGGAGTTTGGAGTCCCGGAAGCTTTTGCTGTTAGTGTACCTTCACTAAGGTTAGCAAAAGAGAGTAAGTTACAGCTCTTTAAAGCTACTGTATAGTATAAAGAGATGATTAATAATTAGTAACAGGGCAATAACACAGGAGCAGACAGAAGAGGTAATGCAGAGAACTCAGAGTTTATTTCTCTCCAGAAAACGTCACTGTATATTTACGTGTACACAGTACCACAACATTTATGCACGGAACTCAGTGATATGAGAAACAAATAGCAGAAGAACAGGCCGAACTACTCTCTTTTCGCTGACAGCAACAGAAAGAGTACCGACACGCCCCTCTTTCAAGGTGAAAATTTTTTGGCTTCAATAGTTACGTCTGTTATCTGTGCTTCTTGCCGTGATGCTGCGCTCTATAACTTCCTCCTCTCACCACGCGTGTTAGAAGATGCAGAGACCCTGCCACATGCAGAATTATCGAATCGAAAAATGGTTTTCGGGAAATGTGGTTGCGTGAGTCCTCCCTCTGTTGTGCTTACTCATAAGGAGATGTACATAATATTGCAGTCATTTTGGTAGTGCAGATGAAAACAGAGATACAAGGAGAAGACAAATAGAACCGATCAGTGTCAACGTACGGTCTACTTAAGTAGTGACGAGCATGTTGTACATGAGAGTGTCCTCATGTTCACTTTCTGTGATAGCACTGCGTTTGCCGTATAAATGTCGTAGCAGCAGTTGACTGTGTATATAACGAGGCTTTCTGAAAAAAAAAAGCACTGTTGGTGGTCTGTTGGCTCTGTGTCATATCTTCCATAACCTCTTGTGTTATTGGCCTGTCACGAAATGAGGATTCCGTTTTATCAACATGCCTAATGTTACTCTTCCAAAAAGCTACCATAGGGCCCTAACAAGATCCATTCTTAAAACAGCTGTGAAAAGCTTTTTGAAAATTTTGTGTGATGAGTGTTATCGGACTCCTGACCCTCTAATCTATAACATACACCATTTTGTTGCATCGTCTCGGTTTATTTACAGCGATAAAAATACGGCTTCGATTTCCCAACGCACGTTCCCCTCAACTCTGCGGCTCACGTCAACTTAGTCGCCACCATCGCGTCAGAGACTGGCGCTCCTTCGGAGGCCAGTCTCGGACGCGATCACCGGGCATCCGAGTCGCCTTGCCAAAATTTCAGATTCTCGTTTTTAGGGGTGAGAACCGTGAGGGGCAGGCGTTTGGAGAGCACTACGAGGCGAGCATTCACAATAAGACCGAGCTCACTGGCATCGAAAAGTTCAAATACATGAGGAGCTACTTGGCCGGTGTTGCGAAGGAATACGCCTGGTCGAAGGAATACGCTTGGCTTAAGCAAGCTACACTATCGCCGATCAGGTGCTCACCAACCGTTATGGCTTAACGGCTGTCCTCATCGACGACCACATCGACAGCTTGCCTCCATTGAACCTATCGAGTCATCATCGCAGTTGTCGAAGCTTCCGGACTTCAACAAACTAAGCAGGCCCAGAATCAGCTGTATAGTAAGCCTCGCCGTGCCGACTACGGAGTACGCGGTTATTTTGAACACTGTGTTGATGAGCTTATTGCCGGAAGATCTGGTGATCCTGTACTCTAAACGCACAAAGACACAGGCAGGCGTCGCGGGCTCTGCAGATCAATCCAGGAAAGAGCAAGTCCAAAACATTATGAAGTTCCTCAATGTTGATGTGGAAAGCAGGGAGCAAATTCCTCCGTCGCGCGAGGAGGCGTCTTCAAGGAGGACTTCAGCAAACGGCAACGTATCGGACATCTGTATGCCGCCGCCTTTACCGTCTGCCCCAGCGCTGTCAGCAACGTGATCACCAGGCGCCACTGCAATATATGAACAGCGAACGTGCCCCCTGTGCGGTGTACAAGAACACGTGACACGTCAGCCGGCTACCTCTGTCCGCGGAGGCAAAACGTCAACGGCTTTCCAGCATGAATTGCCGCTTTAAATGCGGAACGCAGGGGTACATTGTTCGATGTTGCCAAACTGCAGCGTGGCTTAAATGTAACCTATGCTCAGGACATCATCTTTGTGCACTGTGCGCCATTTGGAACCACTTGTAACCCACAGTCCGCCGTCTACTCCTTTTGGCGCAGAAAACCGAGAAGCGGCCACACCGCGAGAAACGCAGTTGACATGAGCTCATGCAACAAGCACACAATCGTCTTTTGTGTAGCTCCTAAGATCCACCGCATGGGCGTACGGAAACCGCGGACACTTTCCAGTACGGCTGCTGCTTGACATTGGACGCCAACGGACGTATATCCATCAAGATCTCTCGCAGCAGCTAGATATTCCTTGCACAGGAGATGAAGAGATGGATGTGTCCACCTTCGGCGGGTGCAGTCACCCACGTCATTACGAATGCCGAGAGGCAAACGTCACGCTCTGCCACCACACTGATCCTATCAACGTCGCTCTTGAAGCTCCGGAGGTTCCGCATGTCTGCACCGCAAACAGTCCGAACATACGCCATACCTTTATCGGCTTGATTTGTGACCGCAATTTACCCTCTCTGATGAACTTCAACGGGGCAGACTTCAAGGCTCCAGGATAGGCGTTTTAACCGGTTCATACAACTACTGGAGGGTGGTGACCGGACGTATCGAGCTTCTCACCGACAGGCTATGGGCCGTCTAAACAGTGTTAGGCTGGATGGTGCAAGGAATTTATCAAAGAAGACTTCCAATGGAATGAACGACACTGGTGCGGCCACCGTCTTTTTTTTATTGAAGTGGTGAATAGGAGAGGCTGGTGCCTTTAGTACGGTACCGGCTACTCCTTCTCGCTTAGCCATCCCAGCAAAAGTTCAATAAAGAAGTAAAAAAGAGTTTGACAAGACATGCACATTAGTGACACTAAAAGAGTCAGCGCTATATACAGTCCGACAGTGCATGGGTCTGAGTTCCGTGCCGACTTTCACCTAAGAGGCGCGTGCACATGTGATTAGAATAGTTCATATGAACGTCTTCATTGACGCATGGTTCGCTTGAATCGACGTTCGTCCGGCGCTTCATTCCCAAGCGCATTGACTGCGGAACGCCTTTTGAGGAGGTTTTGCGGAAGCAGACAACACCGCCGGCCGAAGGCGCCACCAAGAAACGCAGCAATGTCTAGGAGCGACGCAACATGATGCACAGTAGATCAGAGGCCAACGCGCAGACACGCGCCATGGTGTCCCCTGAGGAGATGATACCGACCAACATGGAAGAGAGTTCGTACCAAAGCTGGCTCGAAAACCTCGCTACCACGAAAGAGCCCACGGCGGTAACGACCGCCATATATGTTCACGACACCGTGCCCGAAGTGGTGGTCTCGCTTAAGAGAATCGGCAAAAAAAAAATTGGCAGATCCCACGTGCAGTGGGAATCAAGGAAATGCGAAGCACGCATAAGGAACGTAAAGTGGATTTGCATTGTTGTCTCGTAATACCGAGTTTGGTACACACGAAGTTAACGAAACGGCCGCAAGAGCACCATGATGTGGCATGTAAACCATGCCGCTCATACACGCATGTCATGATTCTAACGTTATGGCCTGTACTTTACGTTCGTCATGCTGTCACGTTGTGCCATAGCAATTTTGGTATAAATCCCATTAACGAAACGCCTGGCATGTAAATAATGCCGCCCATGACATGCATGTTATGCTTTTCATGTTATGACCTGTCATTTATGTTCGTCATGCAGTCATATTGTTGCATACCAATTTTCATATACATCCCACTAACGAAACGGCCAAGAGAGCACAAAGACAGTGGCATGTAAATCATGTCGCTCATGACATGCATGTCATGATTTTCATGTTATGACCTGTCATTAACGTTCGTGATGCAGTCATCTTGTGGCATGCCAATTTTCGTATACATCTCGTTAACGAAACGCGTGGCATGTAAATCATGTCGTTCATGACATGCAGATCATGATTTTCATGTTGTGACCTATCAGTCATGTTCGCCATGCAGTCATGTTGTGGCATACCAATTTTCGTACAAATCCCATTAACGAAACGGCCAGGAAAGCACCAAGACCGTCGCATGTAAGTCATGTCACTCATGACATGGATGTCATGATTTTCGTGTTATCACCTGTCATTTGTGTTTGTCATGAAGTCATGTTGTGGCATGCCAATTTCCGTATACGTCCCATTAACGAAACGCGTGGCATGTAAATCATGCCACTCATGATATGCATATCATGATTTTCATATTATGACCGGACATTTATGTTCGTCAGGCAGTCATGTTGTGCCATACCAATTTTCGCACACATCCCATTAGCGAAACGGCCAGGAGAGCACCAAGACCATGGCATGTAAATCATGCCACTCATGACATGCATATCATGATTTTCATGTTATGACCCGCCATTTATGTTCGTCAGGCAGTCATGTTGTGCCATACCGATTTTCTCATACATCCCATTAGCGAAACGGCCAGGAGAGCACCAAGATCGTGGCATGTAAATCATGCCGCTCCTGACATGCATGTCATGATTTTCATGTTATGACCTGTCACTTATGTTCGTCATGTAGTCATGATGTGGCATACCAATTTTCGTAAACATCCGATTAGCGAAACGGCCAGGACAGCACAAAATCGTAGGCGGCTAGATAGATAGATAGATAGATAGATAGATAGATAGATAGATAGATAGATAGATAGATAGATAGATAGATAGATACGCTCAAACTCGCCGAAGTTCGCTAAGAAATGCTCCGCATTTAAAATTGGACCATCTCCCCGAAGGGAACCCTGACGGGATGCGAAGCAGCAGCGTTGCGCACGGGTGGCGTCACGGGTTGAACGGCGCTAACGCGGGTGCTGGAAGAACAGTTTGAAGCGAAACTCGGTGTAGCGTTTACTGGTGTAAACGTTTGTTTGAAACGCAGACACGGGATTCGAGCGGGCGTTGGAGCCGGCAGCGCCGGGCGTTCCGGCGGGTGAGGGAGAGAGTGACGTACGCGCGCACCTGCGAGAGTAGCTTGCGAGGGGAGCGTGACGTCAACGCCCAGCTGCGGCGGTGACCTACTTGGCACCGCTCCAACACCTGCGCCAAGGGAAGCGCGTTGCCTCGCGCTTGTGCGGAGGATGATGATGATGATGATTGTGGTACGGAGGGACAGCGACTTTGTGGGAGGGACAGCGTTATACAGGCTAGTCAAAGAGCTGCTTCGCATCTAAAAAAACGAGGCACAATGAGGGTGCCCGCATTTTAAGGTCCGACCGCGGAAAGAGTGTGAAGACTCCCAATGCAAATTACAAAGGTGAGCTGGTCGCCCAGGAGGAAAACTGTGTCAGTGAAGAGACATGTCCAGAGTCCCAGACACCCAACGACAATGTCTTCCGAAGTCAACGGGTTACCGAGAACGCGCATCAAGATGTCCTCCGCGCCTCCGTTATTTCGAAAATTGTTACTCCAACAGAAGGTGCGCGTCCGACCTATGCGAGACTAGCGTCTCACGTCACCACAGTGTCGGCGCTCCCTCAAACTTCAGTTTTTCTGAAACAACCAAAAATCCGGAAAGCCCGCGTGCGACTTGGCGACTCCAGCGCTCCCACTGTTAAGGCACTGCGATCGCTGCACAGAACCTGAGCCGCAGTGGCGAGACTCGTGATTCTCACGAATCGCTGAACGAGTCATGCAAAAAAAATTACAGCATATCCACGGAGTGAATGATCACGAGTGGGCGAAGCTCGGGAGGTTCATCGCAGATCGTGCCGAGTTCCGGATTAATTGAGTTAACGCGCACGCTACGAATCCTCATGGTTCAACTATACGCACAAGTGAAATCTCCCACCGGCACTTTGTTGCAAGTCAAGACCAGTGCCTATATATATATATATATATATATATATATATATATATATATATATATATATATATATATATATGGGTGGCCGGTCAACGGTTCTTCAACGCGAGCATTCGGTATTTCTCAATCAAGAAACTGGCTAGGAGACGCTACCTGCGCCAACGTTGCCTCTCGCGGGTGAGGGCGCGTTCTACTTCTTTGCGAGCTGCTAGAGCGTTCATCTAAGAAAGAGCGTTTCCATAGTCAACGCACCCCTTTCGCTCTCTCTCTCTCTCTATCACAAGACAGCACGCGCCGAGGGCAGGAGGCATGCGCTGAGGGCGAGCGGGTGCCTGGCGTCTTCCGTTGGTTTATTTCATCAATCAACGGCGTTTTGAACAAAATTTTTATTGTCTAATCACGCACAGGAGAAATCTCACCAGGCACTACCTTGGAGGTAAACAATGGCTGCTAATGGGAATGAGAGACAGAAGAAGTCGGCTTTTAGCTAACACATACACTTCTACTTCTACTAACGTTTCCTACTGGAACATGCCAATGGCTGCTAATGGGGAATGAGAGACAGAAGAATTCGGCTTTTAGTTAAAGCGCACGCTGCGAATTTTTTATTGTTCAACAACGCACAGGAGAAATCTCCCACCGGCACCACCTTGGAGGTCAAGATGTGGTACTAGCGTTAAGACTGGTTACACACTACTACTACGACGAGGGACGAACGGGTGCCGCTATAAGGAGCTTCGCCCCTAATAACCAAGACCCAACAAGAGCCTGGGATTACTCATAGTCGACAAGCCCAGCGCGCCACTCAGCAGTTGTACCGTTTCGCGGCAACCGACCACAGCGTGGCCCGGGGACCATGTTGAACCTCCCGCGGGAATGGGACGGCATGGCTTGTGAGCACGTAAAGTGTTCGACCAGGGCATCGTAGGTGTGGGTCTCTTCTCTGCCACTACAGGAGTGAAACAGGCGATAGTGGGATACGTACAGCTAAAGTTCCTATTTTTTGTCACTAGATATATTAAATGCGAAGCATTTCTTAGCAAACTTCGGCGAGTTTGAGCGTATCTATCTATCTATCTATCTATCTATCTATCTATCTATCTATCTATCTATCTATCTATCTATCTATCTATCTATCTATCTAGCCGCCTACGATTTTGTGCTCTCCTGGCCGTTTCGCTAATCGGATGTTTACGAAAATTGGTATGCCACATCATGATTGCATGACGAACATAAATGACAGGTCATAACATGAAAATCATGATATGCATGTCATGAGCGGCATGATTTACATGCCATGGTCTTAGGGCTCTCCTGGCCGTTCCGCTAATGGGATGTATGCGAAAATTGGTATGGCACGACATGACTGTCTGACGAACATAAATGGCAGGTCATAACATGAAAATCATGACATGCGTGTCATGAGCGGCATGATTTACATGTCACAGTCTTGGTGCTCTCCTGGTCGTCTCGTTAATGGGATGTATCAAAAAATTGGTATGCCACAATATGACTGCATGGCGAACATAAATGACAGGTCATAACATGAAAATCATGTCATGCATGTCATGAGTGACATGATTTACATGCGACGGTCTTGTTGCTCTGTTGGCCGCTTCGCTAAAGGGATGTATACGAAAATTGGTGTGCCACGACATGACTGCCTGACGAACATAAATGGCAGGTTATAACGTGAAAATCATGATATGCATGTCATGAGTGGCATGATTTACATGCCACGGTCTTAGTGCTCTCCTAGCCGTTTCGCTAAGGGGATGAATGCGAAAATTGGTATGGCACAACATGACTGCCTGACGAACATAAATGGCAGGTCATAACATGAAAATCATGATATGCGTGTCATGAGCGGCATGATTTACATGTCACAGTCTTGGTGCTCTCCTGGTCGTCTCGTTAATGGGATGTATAAAAAAATTGGTATGCCACAATATGACTGCATGGCGAACATAAATGACAGGTCATAACACGAAAATCATGACATGCATGTCATGAGTGACATGATTTACATGCGACGGTCTTGTTGGTCTCTTGGCCGCTTCGTTAATGGGATGTATACGAAAATTGGTGTGCCACGACATGACTGTCTGACGAACATAAATGGCAGGTCATAACATGAAAATTATGATATGCATGTCATGAGTGGCATGATTTACATGCCACGGTCTTAGTGTTCTCCTAGCCGTTTCGCTAATGGGATGAATGCGAAAATTGGTATGGCACAACATGACTGCCTGACGAACATAAATGGCAGGTCATAACACGAAAATCATGACATGCGTGTCATGAGCGGCATAATTTACATGTCACAGTCTTGGTGCTCTCCTGGCCGCTTCGTTAATGGGATGTATACGAAAATTGGTATGCCACGACATGACTGTATGGCGAACATGGCTGACAGGTCACAACATGAAAATCATGATATGTATGTCATGGGCGACATGATTTACACGCTACGCGTTTCGTTAACGGGATGTATACGAAAATTGGCATGCCACGAGATGACTGCATCATGAACGTAAATGACAGGTCATAACATGAGAACCATGACATGCATGTTATGAGCGACATGATTTACATGCCACGGTCTTGGTGCTCTCTTGGCCGTTTCGTTAGTGGGATGTATAGGAAAATTGGTGTGCAACAATATGACTGCATGACGAACATAAATGACAGGTCATAACATGAAACCATAACATGCATGTCATGGGCGGCGTGATTTACATGCCAGGCGTTTTGTTAATGGGATGTATACCAAAATTGCTATGGCACAACACGACAGCATGACGAACGTAAATGACAGGTCATAACATTAGAACCATGACACGCGTGCATGACCGGCATGATTTACATGCCATGGTCCTGGCGCTATACTGCCGTTTCGTTAATGGGATGTATGGGCTCCGCCTACTGACCAGAGGGCGCTACGTAGCTCTCGTCGGTAGAGTTACAGTAAAGTTGAGAACGTGGTCCGAAGGTTCTTCTCCGGGATTCCAGCTCCCCGCTCGGCGTCCTAAACGCACCGTCCGAGACGGTATGGGCGAGTTGGGAAGGAGCTGGCTGCCGCTGGTATGGCGGCGATAGGCTCGCGGGCAAACGTGTAGCAGTTGAAGAGGAGGCTCAGAGACTTCAGTTTAAACAGGGAATGAAAACTTGTATTTACAGTATAGTATACAAAAAGGGAATACAAAGAGTTGACTGGTACATAAAAATAAAGTTGAAGCTGAACTATACGTAGGGCGACCCTACTCCGGCGTAGCCGGCAGTGCGTAGCACTTTTTCCACCCGTTCAGTCTCTCCCGTCCCATGGCCGAGCCATCTTTATTACCACAACCGCTCCGCCTTAACGTCTCAGCCGGCGAATCATATTCACTTCGCTCTGGCATTGGGCAGCGATTCCACCTTTTGTCCCGCCTCCTCAATTGGGGCGGTCCAATTGGTGAAATCACCACCCAGTCTGTTGACGGTGAGAGGGGTATATTTGTACAATAATAAAAAAAAACACATACATCAGCACTAAACAACACATACATAAAAGTAAGCAATGCCACCCAAGGTCGAAGGGCGATGGCAAAGATATGGAGCACGTGAAACGCGTTACTTGCGCACGTGTCGCGTCTGCTCGGGCGCTGTTACCGGAAACGAGCAGGCGCCCAAAAGATTCGACCGAAAGAGTTATTATTTGAAGAAAACCTTCCCATGGGGAAGTTGGACCGTCCGCGCGCGTGTGCTTCTGGTTATCTCAAACAAGCCGAGCCGTACTGGCTCTTTTACTCAGACCCGTTTAATCGGCACCCCGCTGTGCTTAGACGCATGCTACCCCACGGCGAGCGAGGAAGGAACGCCATCTTGGCCAGCAAGCAACCAAAGCTATGCGGCGAAGCTACGCCCAGTTTTTGCAGGCGGCATGCCCGACCGAGCATGGGCAGTTTTCCAACGCCCGTAGGCCGCTTTGAAGCCTAATAACAAATAAAACATAGCGACAGCTTAGTGACAAGAGATTAAGGCATTGCTCTTTTTAACACTTGGCACATAAATAAATAAATATACAACCGGTCATTTTGCGTTGCGATAGAAATGCTGCAGGGCTAATCTCTAGCCACTGAGATAACGTAACTGAAAAATAACACTTTCTCAGCACTTCGAGTTGTCCCGCAACATGCGCGTCTTGAAATCAATGCTCGGAACGCGCTCCAACGCAGGCAAAGTTCCGCTGGATTCGCTTTGAACCTGAGCGGCGAACGCGCCGCTCCAGCGAACTGCAGCGGCGGCGACAAAAATGTGGCCTGAACGTCACCTTCTCTGCAACGCTCGGTTGCTTCGCAGCTGGCGGCGTTTGGAAAACTCTTTATGCTAGCATAAATATACAGTAACTCTACTCGTCGGACGGCTCAGTCGCGCACGGTGGAAACCGAGGCGACAGCGACGCACGTGTTTCTTCGCTGCTTTCCAGGCGTGCTGCGAACCACACGAACGCTCGCGGCGTCGCCCTTTGGAACAGTTTGCCGCAGGTTTGGAGCACGCGTCTCAAAGGAAATAAAACGAAAGAAGGTGGCACGGGCGGTCGCTGCTGCTATAGCGTTGGAGACGCGCATCGCGTTCGCGTATTTCCCTGTCACAGTCAACCCAATTTTGCTTCTTCTCTTCGCCAGGCAGTGCATTCTGGCGCTGATGTCGCACATGGAAAACTCGACTGCACGGAGCCTATACGAAAATTGGTTTGGCACAACACTACATGACGATCATAAATGACAGGTCATAACATGAAAATCGCGACATGCATGTCATTAGCGGCATGATCTACATGCCACTCGTTTCCTTAAAGGGATGTATACCAAAATTGCTATGGCACAACACGACTGCATGACGAACGTAAATGAGAAGTCATAACGTTAGAATCATGACATGCGTGTATGAGCGGCATGGTTTACATGCCATAGTCTTGGTGCTCTTGCGGCCGTTTCGTTAACTTCATATGTACCAAACTTGGTATAGCGAGACAACAATG
Organism: Hyalomma asiaticum; assembly: GCA_013339685.2. Lineage (NCBI taxonomy): Eukaryota > Metazoa > Arthropoda > Arachnida > Ixodida > Ixodidae > Hyalomma > Hyalomma asiaticum. The sequence continues at coordinate 51,513,847 of CM023486.1, forward strand.
CAAATCCATTTTACCTTCCTGATGCGTGCTTCGCATTTCCTTGATTCCCACTGCACGTGGGATCTGCCAATTTTTTTTAAATTCGAAGCATTTTTTGAATACTTCGGTGACATTGAGCGTATCTATCTATCTATCTATCTATCTATCTATCTATCTATCTATCTATCTATCTATCTATCTATCTATCTATCTATCTATCTATCTATCTATCTATCTATCTATCTATCGAGAGTGAGTGAGTGCGGACCGTCACGTTTAGATGCTCTAGGGGAATACTGCCAGTATTCCCTTTGGCAGTATTCCCCTAGAGCATCTAAGCCGTTGCTAAATTTTGACTCCAAGCATTCGAAAGTAGTAAAAAACGGAATAGCCTTGTCCTGTTTAAAGTCAGCCCTATCGAAGTCGTGCGTGCACCGTTTGACCATTAGCTTTAATGCGCAGGTTGAGCGCCTCTTAGATGCAGGTTACCCTAGACTAGCCATAGCCACAGTAGCTGAGCGTCTTAAGAAGTCGATTTCGACCGGAACAAAAGCGGTAGCAGAGAGTAACATTAACAAGAAAAAGGTCGTGAGTATTCCATACATCCACGCAGTTTCGCACCGGCTTAAGAAAGTGGGAAGTAAATATGGCGTTAATGTTGTGTTTACGGCTCCCAATAAGTTAGGAAGGGTTTGTGCTGCAGTGCATAGAAGAATGGAGCAGAAGGAAGGTAAGAAGCGAACCGATATCTGTCCGGTTAAGCACCTAGCCAAGAACAATTTCACCGACTGCCGCATGGGTGTAGTTTATAAGATTCCTTTTAGCTGCGGACGGTTTTATGTAGGGCAAACTGCGCGTTGTATTAATCAAAGATTAATTGAACACAGGAGGTCGCTATCAGGTGGGACGCCGTCCAATCTATCCTTGCACTGCCAGGTCTGTAGCTGCATGCCCGAGTTAGATAATACCGAGATCCTGTACAGGCATAAGAACGAAGATACGCTTTTATTGGTTGAGGCCTGGTATATCAGTATTAGTGGAAGTGCATGCGTGAGTCAACCGTCGATTAGCTTAAACAGGGAGGAGATAGAATGCCTTGGGAGTTGTCTATCGCGTAGGCGGGCACGTGTAACCGATTGACAGGTGGCGCTACCATTCCGAGCATGCGCAGATAAGCTGTGTGTCTTCTTTCTTTTTCGCCTCTGTGCTGCGCATCAGTTGCTAGTCGGCGTTCGTGGTGTTCACTTCTCTTCTTGTGTCCGTGTCCTGCACGCCTCTTCTTTTAGTTAATAGTTGCATGCGCAGTTTCAGGTTTGCTGTCCAACCGCCTTCGCAGCGTGCATTAGATCTACAATTTCTTTAACTGGCGTTGTTTGCTTATAACGAGGACACCAAAATGTGCTTGAACCTTAGACGCCAGAAATAGCTTCGCTGTAATGCAAAACCGCAAAACTAACCTCTGGCGTCACCGGATACTTCAATACTACGTAATCGTCCCAAAATGGATTTTAGTATACGCTGGATATTCTTTTTTTTTTCGGTGTAAGAAACACTCTTCTTCATAAAAAATCACGGCTGTCATCCGTAGCTTACCGCCGACAGTGATGGGCCGAGCAACAGTAGCGGTACGGAGAATTCACTTGTTGATTTCTGAAGAACCTATACGCTCCGCCAATCGTCAAGTTCACGATGAATAATTTTGTAAGAGTCTAGTCGCTATGATGGAGCAGAACTTCTACGCAAAATAATGAACGAAAGAAGAAACCGTCCAGGTTCTTCATTGTCAATCGAATGTCTTGGTCAAGCATTACAATTACTACAGCGGTTGAGGCCGCCTTGCTGGCTCTGATGTGAAAATTTTTAAAGAAATACCCGTGATAGCTCGATATATTGCAGGCGAATTTTTTCCTTTTGGCTTGAGTAAGAAGTAGCAGCATTACATTTCTGTCATTAACGTTTTTTACGCATGATGCGTGCGATGAAAAGAATGAGAGTAATTAAAAGATTCTGCCAATTTCAGGCTTTCAGGAACCATACATATTACTGGACAAATTTGGCTACTTATAGGGTGGACTCCGAAGAAAGATGTGCTCGCTGGTCAAGAGATGGGGAGCCTACTCGCCGTAACTTTAATTTGACTAAGAGGGTCCAAGTCAACAGTGCCATGTAAGTGTTATGTGAAAGTCATACAATATGTTTGGGCGCGTGATACCGCAGGATAGAGGGGGTTGTGCGGATGACCGGCTGTGAAGGCTTAATAGTATGCAAGGAATCTCATGTATCGTAAGCGGAGTAGGGATTTCGAAGACATGGTGTAGTCCCATATTGCAATGCGGTAGTTTGAAAGACCACGTGATAAATCGAGCTGTACTTACAGTTTTTGCGTTGCCATCGATGAAGGCTCTTGCAAATATGTACACTGCCCCCTTATGGTGTGTCCTAATAAGTACGTGCGTGGAACACTGGGAGTACGTCCTATTCACCAAACCTTTAGTATTCACGTCATTGTGCCCACTGTTGCTCTTCCACGGGAACACCAAAAGGAAAAATAGTGGGCCGGGCAAAACACACCTTCAAAGATGCTTAAATATACAAACGGTGGAGTACTATTTAAATTTAATAAAACGCGATATAGTAAAACACAACGTTGATAAAAACAATCGAGCAGTAGAAGGTGAAGGAACTACATCATATTAGGTAAAATATTGAATGGCGTACGCTCGCAGGATACTTACGTGTACAGACATCGAGACAGCAATTTTTAAATGCGCAGCATTTCTTAGCGAACTTCGGCGACTGCGACTTTGACCGTATCTATCTATCTATCTATCTATCTATCTATCTATCTATCTATCTATCTATCTATCTATCTATCTATCTATCTATCTATCTATCTATCTATCTATCTATCTAGCCGCCTACGATTTTGTGCTCTCCTGGCCGTTTCGCTAAAGGGATGTTTACGAAAATTGGTATGCCACAATACGACTGCATGACGAGCATAAACGACAGGTCATAACATGAAAATCGTGACATGCATGTCATAAGCGGCATGATTTACATGCCCTGGTTTTAGTGCTCTCCTGGCCGTTTTGTTAATGGGATGTATACGAAAACTGGTATGCCACAGCATGACTGCATGACGATCATAAATGACAGGTTATAACATCAAAAGCATGACATGCATGTCATGGGTGGCATGATCTACATGCCACTCGTTTCGTTAATGGGTTGTATACCACAATTGCTTTGGTACAACACGACTGCATGGCGAACGTAAATGACAGGTCATAACGTTAGAATCATGACATGCGTGTATGAGCGGTATGGTTTACATGCCACAGTCATGGTGCTCTTGCGGCCGTTTCGTTGACTTCATGAGTGCCAGACTCGGTATAGCGAGAGAACAATGCAAATCCATTTTACCTTCGTGATGCGTGCTTCCCATTTCCTTGATTCCCACTGCACGTGGGATCTGCCAATTTTTTCAAAAGGGAAAATAGAGGAATAAGAGACAGCAGTGGCGCAAACTAATGTAAAATGTATGAATTGTGCAGCATAAGATTACGTACGCTAAAATAATTTTGAAAGGAAGCGGATCGTGTGTGCTCGCTAATGATGAAGGTAGTTGTTCCATTCAACAGAGGCAACCCAGCGCTCCTAACGGGTCCGCGCCGGCGGCCTCACAAAAGCGTCTTTGTGATCATCGACGCAGGGTGCCTAATTTCCTAGAGGCCGCCAAGTTCCTTCATTGGCAAAAAATGTAAACCTTTCTGAAAAACTCATGTCAGCATAGGTCGGTACGTAGCGTGCTTAGCGTGGACCCACTCCTTTCACCTGCGAGATATAACCCTCGGATGCTGCATCACCTAACGCCGCACCAGAAAGTGCACTCTAAAAACAAAGAGAGTGCTGGACACTCACTTTGGGGGAATACTTTCCTGTCCTAAATTTAGCTCCCTTTTTCAGAGTATCTCATCCCCATCTTATGCAGAGTACAATAACTCCCTGAGGCATGGCCTCAGCACTCCACATGACCGGGTGCCAGTATTCTCGCCAAAAGAGGACGCCTCCGAACTGGATTCTAACACACTTTTGCAGAGAGCTTTTCTACCCTACCAAATGGGCTGCTAGTACTCCCGGAGGGAGTAGCAGAGACGAAAAAAAAAGTAAACACTGCGTTTTTTGAGCATGCTACAATCAGCAGGCATTAAATTACATCAATCTGAATATAGAACATGCAAACTGACATGACACAGCGCACATACACGTCAACCACACAACCACAGCAAAGCACACAACCCACAGGACACTCGTGATGCACAGTCTTACACTGAAGTCCCGTATATATAACCCGTATACTTGATCTGCTATGTAGTGCCAGTGGTAAAATAGTGTTCTGCGTAATTAAGCGAAAACTAAGCGTAAAACAGGTGCATCTTTAGGGTTGGCTCATAGGTAGCCATTCGCCACACAGATTTGTTCATCTAAATGCGCGGAATATACAGTGTCTTTTCGATTAACCCATTCCAACCATCAGCTCGCATTCTGTTTTGCAAGGGAAACGAGCGTTCGCGCTGCTCGTTCGCGAAGATGTGAAATGCACCTGATAAGCAGGTACGAACACAACAGTGGCTGACTTTCATCAACGCCAGCGAAGAAAAGCGGCACCCGGGTGCTCCGCTACCACCCGCTTCATTTTGACAACGTCCCCTTTTTTAGGGGCGAAGCTCCTCTTAGTCTAACCTTGTCCCATGTCAGGCGTAACCCGCGCGATGAGGGCGCGTGCCCTCGGCGCGTGCTGTCTTGTGTGTGTGAAAGAGAGACAGAGATAGAGAGAGAGAGAGGGAAAGGCGCGCGTTGTCTGTGGAAACGCTCTTTCTTAGGTGAACGCTCTACCAGCTCGCAAAGACGGAGAACGCCAAGGGAGAACGCGCCCTCACCCGCTAGAGACAACGTTGGCGCAGTCAGCGTCTCCTAGCGAGTTTCTTGATTGAGAAATACCGACTGCTCGCGTTGGAGAACCGTTCACCGGCAACCCATATATATATATATATATATATATATATATATATATATATATATATATATATATATATATAGGCACTGGATCTTGAAATGAAGTGCCGGTGGGAGATTTCACTCGTGCATAGTTGAACCATAAGGATTCGTAGCGTGGGCGTTAACTAAATTAATCCGGAACTCGGCACGATCTACGATGGACCTCCCGAGCTTCGCCCACTCATCATCATTCACTCCGTGAATATGCTGTAATTTTTATCCCTAGATCACGTCTGTGCGGCGAACAACCGCTGGCGATCGTAAAATGCGTACTCCTCTGCAAACAAATGAAGTATAGGTCTCTACAACCAGGAGTGTCTAGGGTACTACGATGTACTTAGCAGACTTGCGAACGGGACGGATCGCAGTCGCCTACTTTCACCGCCGACGCGCCGATGCCGAAGGCATAGCGAAGCCTTTTTCTTTACGAGTATATGTTACGTCGAGTCTTGGAAAACCAGCCGTCGGCTATCACAACAGCTTACTGTGTCGCTGAAAGCGTATTCTTCTTCTTTTCGCAAATGTAAGCGAAGAATCCGATGCGTGTACGCTGGCGGGTTTCACTAGCACGGGTACAGCCGTTCGATCGGGGAAAAACACAGGAGAGGCAGCTCGATATGGCTCCCGTCGATTGAGGCTCGTAGTCGAGGAAGGCGCCGTTCGTTAAACGTACACTGCACGCGTTTGTTAGGGAAAGCCTGTACGCTTGTATGTGGAAGTCGTAGGAAGGTCGCTGATAGTTGCATCGAAAAGCACTTCATAAAGCGGCTGTTGTCTTCTTCAATCGTCCGCTCCCATCCCAACCGCCATGTTTGTGGCTGAAAATGCGAGCATCACATATGTGGAGCAGGAGTGAAATTGCTTTTTAGTCTGTTATGCCGCAAGTGTATACTGACGTTTCACTCTTTCAGATGAAGGTCGATTACAAAGGCCACATGACTCTCTAGTATCTTGAAGAGTGAGCAATATATTTCCCTCCATCCGACGTTTCGCTAGAGCAGAACGATGCCCTAAAGAATAGCTCGGCCGTTTCACTCCTGCGACAGCGGCTCCAGTTTATAGAGTGTGACGTCAACGATGCTTCCCGCGCTACATTCTAACTCTGATGTGAAATCTTAATTTCATCACCCGCGTAGACGGTATCTAAAAGGGGCACTGAAGCACTTCTTAAAAAATTGAGGTTATAATGCTGTTTAATCATTTTTCGGGCGATGAACCCGAAAATCAGGTCGAAAATGGGCATAAACTTGAGCAAATAACCATATTTTGGCAGAAAGGCGCGGCGCGCGTCATGGGCGGCAACGAAGACCTTGTCACTGCCTGTGATTGGTTGAGGAGCTTCATAACGTTATCGTGGGTGCCTCGGAGGGGCTGACTGCCACGGCTGGGCTAGTGCGCGCGCGCGCGCCATCCGGCCGTACGCGTTTTATCAGCGCTTCTTCATGCTGTACATAAGCATATCGCTGTTATTATGGCTAACTGTAGCAATTACAATGAGTTTGTGGTGCAACTACATGTGGTTTCCCGCATTCAGGTATTTATATTTCATTGAAACGGTGCAGACGACAGGCTACCATGGCAGTCGACTAGCAGAACTGGGATACACAGATCGCGATCGACTGGTATCCACACCGGTCCAACGTGCAGTGCCGTGTGTTCGATCATGTGCCACCCACCCCAATTCAAGAAATATGCAATGAAGCATCCAATCGACTGAGCAGCATGTTCGTTCTGCCCAGGTACAGCGCTCATCATGTAGTACATACACTAGCACCTCGCATTCTCGACAAGAACGACAACACAAGCAACTTTTCATGACTCTCTTTTGTTTCGCACGAACATAATTAAATAAGAGGCCCCCTTCTCGTGCGACAAGCCCGTGCGAAAAGCGCGCCGTCATTAAGGCCTCGATGACAGCCCATGAATATGACACGGGCACAGCTAGGTAGACGGCGCGACTAACGCTGTTTTCAATCCGGCAAAAGCTCATCAGTGCGTACATTTGCAACATGGTGAACGCTTAAATTTTCATGTTGTGCATCATGATGTGCGACCAGTTCTTGACTTTCTCAGTGTTACGCCCAATAAGATAAGCCATCCGTTTTTATGCGAAAGAAAAGAAAAAGAGCACAACCGGTGTCCCTGTATTTTTCTGCTGCAGTTCTCGACCTCACGAATGGTTTGGTACCGGACACCGCTTTTGCGGAAGTGGTGTGCTTTTGACGTCACTGTATTCAACTAGAAGAGATTATGACTGTGACATATATGTAACGAAAGGGAAGGGGTCAAGGGTTCGTTTATTTCTTAGACACTTAATGAATATATATATATATATATATATATATATATATATATATATATATATATATATATATATATATATATATATATATATATATATATATATATATAGTCAAGTAGATCCTCCTCCGAACAGTACAAACGGAAGATTTATTTGATGCGACGTTTCGACCGGAGTCCGGTCTTCTTCAGGCATACAATGCATGGGTGGTTGGTGCTATTTATACATTGTGTATGAAGGAGCGAGGGACAGCTGGAAGGGAAGGAAGGAGGAAAGACGGTAGAGAGGAGATGAGATGAATGCAGCATCCGCGTGGAACTCTGGAGGAGTAGTCTTTTAAAATCATCCTGTCCGGCGTATGAATTATGAGCGGCGCTCTTTGGCGTAAACGATGTTGACGACAAGAGGGGGAGAGGGATGGCAAAGTAAAGAGCGGTTTTTGCGGCGGGAGAGTCGGTTCCACGGCGTACACGCGCTCTCATAGTGCTCGTCGCACCCCCCGCGGCCTCTCCCGTTGTGCCTTCTTGTGTCGTGTCGGCGCCCTTCAGGTATTGGCGCCATCTTGAACCAGACGCCTGTAGCGCGCCGACGACTCGGGGCCCCTCGTTAGTCTTCACTTTTTACTGCCGCACACATTTCCAGAACTGTGATAACCTTCCACCTTAGCTTTCAGCGGAGCCGTGCCAACACAATACGGCTCCTCAAAAGGTTGTCTCGCCTCGGAGCGGGGCGCCACCCGCGCCACTGTAAAAACAGCATACCCTACAGCCAGGCCCATCGTTTTAAACGAATCTGCTCAAGGGACACGGACTTCGTTGCCAACACAGAGAGGCTAAAAACTATGCTATGCAAACAGAAATATCCTCCAAGGGTTATTGATGACGCGGTTCGGAAAGCCAAAACGCTGAACCGTAACGATCTGCTCGCGAAGCGGACACCGCAACAGTGCCCACAACGGACAAACCTATGTCTAACATACAGCGCTAACTTCCCTAACATAAACAAGATTTTAAAACGGCACTACAACATTCTCGAACAAAGGGAACGTCTAAAACGCGCCTTTCCCTCCTCTCCAGGTGTTGTTTACCGACGATCACGCAACCTGAGGGACGCACTCGTGAAATCTGCAATAAATGCTCCGCCCCCCAATAGCTCATGCCGGCCCTGCCTAAAACCGAGATGCCTTGTCTGTAACGCAATGCAAGAGACAAGCAGAGCAACTAGCACACAATCAAAATTTTCAGTCAACATACGAGGGAACCTAACATGCGACTCCTCGAATGTGATATATTTACTCGAATGTAGCGTGTGCAACTTGCAATATATAGGCCAAACAGAAACACCATTTCGGATCCGTTTTAATAACCATCGAGCCCATGCAAAATCAACACCATCTCTGCCCCTATCGAAACATCTTAATCTTCCCGGCCACTCATTCGAAAAATTAACAGTAACACTCTTGGAAACGGGATTCAAATCAAACCGCTAACGTGAACAGCGCGAGTCATACCTCATATACAGGTTCAATACCATTGAAAGAGGGATAAACGAACATCCAGGCACACTTGCAACAATTAAAGCACCCAAGTAAAAAAAAAAATCCTGCGGTTACGCACTGTAGCTGGGCGGGGACTGGACAATATTTTGCAGTATCACTGCTCTCTCAAAGTGTCTTACTGGCGTCTATCTCTATCTCTCTTTTGTAACTGATTCATCACCAACGAATGTTTAATTCTCACACGTTCAATAGACACCCCGCGTACAAGAACTCTTATGACTCTTTCCCTCCCGCTTTTCCCTCTAGTAGTTGCCCCGCTTACGCTGCCCGTCGTGCACAGGTTTTTTAGTCGCGGCGACTTTGTCAACGAGCTTTTAGTGGCGCCGCCTCGTCTCCTGCGTCCCCGTCGCAACAGGCCATGTGCGCACCCCGCTCCGAGGCGAGACAACCTTTTGAGGAACCGTATTGTGTTGGCACGGCTCCGCTGAAAGCTAAGGTGGAAGGTTATCACAGTTCTGGAAATGTGTGCGGCAGTAAAAAATGAAGACTAACGAGGGGCCCCGAGTCGTCGGCGCGCTACAGGCGTCTGGTTCAAGATGGCGCCAATACCTGAAGGGCGCCGACACGACACAAGAAGGCACAACGGGAGAGGCCGCGGGGGGTGCGACGAGCACTATGAGAGCGCGTGTACGCCGTGGAACCGACTCTCCCGCCTCAAAAACCGCTCTTTACTTTGCCATCCCTCTCCCCCTCTTGTCGTCAACATCGTTTACGCCAAAGAGCGCCGTTCATAATTCATACGCCGGACAGGATGATTTTAAAAGACTACTCCTCCAGAGTTCCACGCGGATGCTGCATTCATCTCATCTCCTCTCTACCGCCTTTCCTCCTTCCTTCCCTTCCAGCTCTCCCTCGCTCCTTCATACACAATGTATAAATAGCACCAACCATTGTATGCCTGAAGAAGACCGGACTCCGGTCGAAACGTCGCATCAAATAAATCTTCCGTTTGTACTGTTCGGAGGAGGATCTACTTGACTTTACGTAACGCCAACGGCCACTCCTCGCCATCATGCCCGCCTATATATATATATATATATATATATATATATATATATATATATATATATATATATATATATATATATGTGTGTGTGTGTGTGTGTGTGTGTGTGTGTGTGTGTGTGTGTGTGAAAGAGGAATCGAGTTGCGGTTCAATAGTGTACAACTTTATCAACGAGCGTACCGATTATATTCGAGACGGTTTTTCTACGCAGTCGCTGCCTAGGAAGCGCCTCGAACATAGCACACTTGCTCTTGTAGGACTGAAGTTTCTCTCTTTTCTAACAGCACTAACCCACTCAGTCGACATCTGATCTTGAGGGAATGTGTGAAATGCTTCTGCTGCGCAAACGTAGACGTTGTCGCAGCTGAAGGGCGCACAGAAGCTCGTTATGGCAAGTCGCCTCGTCAAATCAGTACATAGGCCGCAGCAAAGGCAATATTGTAACACAATCGGTGAACTTGCTACCGCAGAAATCTCCAAGCATGACAACAAACCAGTGCGGTGCCCAGAAAGTAGCACAAGCTCCTCTATTGACACTGCCCCGTGTGCAAACGAAAGCCGCAAACCAATGCAGCTACCCTGCTCGCCCTCAGAATGACGTCACTCCTTCGCGTTTCACTCTCTGTCGTCCTCCACACCTATTCTCCGCGCTCGCCGTGGTGCGTTCCCTCGGATCAAGTTTGGGCGCTTATATCACTGTTGTTTAATTAAATAACGCCGAAAGAACCATCGTAGGCATGTTACACAAGGTCGAAGATTCTGAATTTTCGTTAAATTCGAAAATTCAAAACCGCTTCAGTGTCCCTTTAACGGCCAGGGGTTCTATCATGGTTATGGTCAAGGATGGTGTGGAAGACGACGAAAAAATTTTGTTGCTGCCACTTTTGCTATTTCCCAAGCCGCCTGTGGCTAGGAACGTCATTTACAATATGTTTTGGCTAACACATTCGTCTGGAAGATAGTGCTGCCTGTGTTCACTGCGGCAGCGAGGAAACGATTGTGCACGTCCTCAGCGATTGCCCTAGGTACTGCCCCCAGCAACAGTCCCTCACCGCAGAATTGTCACGCCTTGATGATCGACCGCTGTCTGAGCGAATCGTACTGGAATGCTGAAGCGATAGTCTCGCAGCAGAAAGCCACGAAGGCTGTGCTCGAAGCCACGAAGACTGTTGCGCGTAGCGGTCCCCGTTAATCGTCTCTGACACTGCCGTGTTTTGTATTTTATTGCGATAGCAATTATATGGACAGTCTCGGCTGGTTTTTGCCGTCCCCGTCGCCGCCGTCATGAACCGTATATATATATATATATATATATATATATATATATATATATATATATATATATATATATATATATATATTGAAACGGGACAGAACAAACGGTGGAAGTATATACAACGCTTGTACATCAGACAGACCAAGCTGGGAGTCACACCACGCTCACCCAAGATACATCATCGTCTTCTTTCTTGGCTGTCTTTCAGATCCCTGTAACCGTACACCCCACTGCAGGTCAGCGTCCTTAATGACCACGTAACAATATATAAAAGTTCCAAAGAAAGATAATTCAGATAAATGCTTCCGAAGCGCGGAATCGAACCAGGAACCTCTCGCTCCGCAGCGCGTGGTGCTAACCACTACGCCACAAAGAGCAGATCCTTCAGGCAGCTAACGGCGAGCCTTATATACACACCCTTTACTGCTGGCAGGACTCAGAGACGGCAGGCGCTTATAAGAGTTTCTTCATTATCGGCGAGATGGCGCGAGGAGCGCAACGGGCGGGCCCCTTTGCAACAGGAGGGTTGTTAAAACTGAGAGTATCGATTGTGACAGCTTATTCGCGCTCGTTCGATGTATATCTGTGCGTTCGTTTCGTGCGTGCTTCACTTGATAGTTCGCGCTCATCTTCTGTTTGTTCATTTAGCGGCATCTCCTAGCTTTGTATGTGTAGCTTTGTGAGACACAACGTATAAAGCCCTTCGTACCAGCACGCGCTGCCCACGGGAGGCGCTCACTTAGCAAGTGCATGTTTGCTACAATTAATATTGCTCCTGAAGCTAAGAGCCTCACTTCGTATAGTATTACAGTTTCTTGCTATCGCATTCATTGCTTCGCCCTTGCGGCGAAACTCTGACTTTTTTCTTTTAAATGCGAATCACTTCTTAGCGAACTTCGCCGACATTGAGCGCATCTATCTATCTATCTATCTATCTATCTATCTATCTATCTATCTATCTATCTATCTATCTATCTATCTATCTATCTATCTATCTATGTAGCCGCCTACGGCTTTTTGCTCTCCTGGGCGTTTCGTTAATAGGATGTTTACGAAAATAGGTATGCCACAACATGACTGCATGAAGAACGTAAATGGCAAGTCATAGCATAACAACCATGATATGCGTGTCGTGAACGGCACGATTTACATGACGCGGTCTTGGTGCTCACCTGGCCGTTTCGTTAATAGGACATACACGAAAATTGGTATAGCGCAACATGACTGCATGACGAACATATATGAGAGGTCATAACATGAAAATCATGACATGCGTGTCATGAACGGCATGATTTACGTGCCACGGTCTTGGTGCTCTCCTGGCCTTTTCGCTAATGGGATGTATAGAGAAATTGATATACCAAAATACAAGTGCATGACGAATATTAAATACATGTCATAACACAAAAATCATGACATGCATGTCATGAGCGGCATGATTTACGTGCCGGGGTTTTCGTGCACTTGAGGCGGTTTCGTTAAGTTGATGCATACCATAACTGGTATGGCGAGACAACAATGTCTGACGCCCATGGGTGATACGTTCTAAGAACATGAAAATCGTGACATGGAGGTCATCAGTGGCATGATTTACATGCCACGCGTTTCGTCAATGGGGTGTATACCAAAATTGCTATGGCACAACACGACTGCATGACGAACGTATTGACAGGTCGACCACAACATTACAATCATGACACGCGTGTCATGAGCGGCATGGTTTACATGCCGCATTTTTGGTGTTCTTGCGGGCATTTAGTTAACATCACATATACCAGAATCGGTAAAGCGAGATAACAATGCAGATCCATTTTAAGTTCCTGATGCGTGCTTCGCATTTCCTTGATTCCCACTGCTCGTGGGATCTGCCATTTTTTCTTCCATCCCTTTGTGTCTCCCCTTACCCCTTCCCCAGTGCAGGGTAGCGAACTGGATATTTTTCCTTCCGGTTAACCTCCCTGCCTTACGCCCATCATCTCTTTCTGCCAGCCTCGGAACCAATGCGCTTCTTGGAGTTTTGTGCGTGTTAACCGTCTGCCGTTAAAGGGGCCCTTGAAAAGTTTTGCATATAATCCTCCAATGACATAAGCAGCTTGATGCTTCGCGAATGACCAGGCGCAAAAATATTTCAAATCTGTTGAGTCTCGGAATCCTACTGTCTGGGCGAGTTCATTGTTCTTTCCTCTCGAAGAGCGCGTTGCAAGCTACACATGTGTGAAAAACGGGAAAGAAGCCACGTTTGCGCGGATGATGTGCAACGCTTTCTTTGTTCTTCTTCTTTGATCGTATTCGCTCTTCCGCCGTGACAGCACGCCTATGGTCACAGACACCCCAGGGACGTGGCGCTGCCTCATGGCGTGCGCGCCAACTACAGACGGGAATCAGCCAATGGTAGTTCTTCCTTACATTACGCAGCCCCGCAACTTATGACGTGTTTCCTCAAAAGAAGAGCACGCGCTGCCTAGGTGCGTTTTGAAACGCAATCGCAAATTGCCTGCTGCATGTGTGATAATATAAGACGGCACGTTCAGAGTAGATACCACGATTTATCAGCGGTGTTTTCTTGTCTTTAAAAAGTGTTGCAGGGCAATTTTACATAAATGCATCTGCTTACAACATGAAAATGAACGGCGTGATACTGAGACGTAAAAGTGATGTGAGGTATAGCCACATGTGCGCTGAATTACGGCATAACGTAATGAAACATTGCGGCAAGCAGCATAAAGAGACCAAATTTTTTCTGCGTCACTCGCCGTAGTGGTTTTGCAGCTATGACAATTGCATGCTGATGCCAAGATTGCCGGAGGGAATCCTGGTCGCGTGGTCGCTTTTCAGTGGATAGAAAATGTTACAGGTCCGTGCACTGGGCAATGTTATCACACGTTTAAAGAACCCCAGATGGTTGGAATTTTTAGAGCCCTGCACGACGGTGTCTCTTATACTGGCCTCGTGGTTTGGGACAGAAATCCGCCAATATTATCTAACCGCTTTTCTCTTACGCCAACTTTAGGTCACTGCATTAGGTCGTAAATAAAAACAGGTCTGTGATTCACGTTTCAAAAACGGCCGCAAGAGCACCAAGACCATGGCACGTAAATCATGCCGCTCATGACATGCATGTCATGATGTTTGTGTAACGACGTGTCATTTATGTTCCTCATGCAGTCATGCTGTTGCACACCAATTGTCGTGTACATCACGTTAACGAAACGGCCCGGAGAGCACCAAGACCGGGCCATGTAAAACATGCCGCTCATGACATGCATGTCATAATTTTCATGTTATGACCTGTCATTTATGTTCGTCACGCAGTCATGTTGTGGCATACCAATTTTCGCAAACATCCCATTTGCGAAACGGCCAGGAGAGCACAAAATCGTAGGCGGTTAGATAGATAGATAGATAGATAGATAGATAGATAGATAGATAGATAGATAGATAGATAGATAGATAGATAGATAGATCAATGTCGCCGATGTTCGCCAAGAAATGCTTCGCATTTAAAATATGTCTAGGGACAAAGAAATTGGCCGCATATCTGCGTTCTTCGCTGCAAATCTTGTCGAAAGAATGTAGTCTTCGGTCGTCCGTACTACGCTGCGTGAGATATGGACGCCACCTGACAGCGCCGTCGGGAGACATGAGCTTGTGCAGAATCCCTGGGCAACTGTCAGGTCGTAGCACCAAATCGTTGGCAGGGGCCTTTTTTGTGCATAGGGGCGCATTTTAACTGCAGCCTAACAAACACTAGGCTCTTTAGAATTATGTATCTACGTATGTTCTAGTAAAGGTATACACCGCCTAACAAAAGCGTATTGATGTTGCGCCTCAGATATGCGTAATATTTGCTTTTTGATCGGCAATGTTCACGAGTATGAACGCAACTATCAGTTCAAGATGGCTGGGCGTTTTTGATCGAGAATGTTCACAAGTATGAGCGCAGCTACCAGTTCAAGATGGCTAGTTGTCAGGCCAATGCTTAAGCTTGGGTGGGGTGGCGGAATCGCGTGACGGACAGACAAACAGAAATTAAAAATTAAAATTAAAAAAGGACCCGTAGAAATTCTTTTTTTCCATTGCTTTTAGATGTTGCAGTGGCTGCATTTCTTGATGTGTAATTAGAGTATGGAATGCTAACAACCTGTAGTTGAAGAATTTTCGGTGAAGTTCACGGGATCGAATCCCGGCCGCGGCGGCTGCATTTCGATGGAGGCGAAATGTTGAGGCCCGTGTGCTGTGCGATGTCAGTGCACGTTAAAGAACCCCAAGTGGTCGAAATTTCCGGAGCCCTCCACTACGGCGTCTCTCATAATAGAGCTGGTTTTGGGACGTTAAACCCCACAAATCAATCAATCAAGAATTTTCGGTCTTTCCCTCTCTGCAGCGCAAAAGATATCATATTTAGAAACACGACCTGGCCAGCAAGATTTGTGGAAGGCAAATTGGGCGGTTCGTCTTATCTCATGCTGTGGGACGGTGCAGGTAAGCCGTAGTTTTGCAACAATACCTGACTTTAAGAGCGATAAAAATACCGGCATATACCAAGCTATGTGGGAATCAACGTCTTGCGAACCAGTGAGCAAGGCATTACCTGCGCGGCATCTCCTTGGTTTTTCCTAAGGATTACTAAGCGGATCGAAGCTTTTGCGTTAGAGAAAACGAAATCTCCTGATCTCCCCATAAAGGGAATCCTGAGTAGTATTCGAAGCAGCCATGAGTCGACTTAAAGTTGTGGAAGTCTTTTATTTTCTTCATCACTGTTCACGGTCTTTCCGTTCGAGGTTCCCCTGATGTTCCTCCACCGGGCTGAGCTCGGGCAGGTGCTCGAGTTTCGGCGGGTAGCGGTAGTCGTTCGTCACGCTCATCGCGGGGAGTTTGCCTGCCACACTGTAAAAAGAATTTACTCCCTGCTGGGAGTAAATGGCGTGTCCTCTAGCGACACCCCCCCCCCCCCCATTGGGAGTTAATTCTACTCCATAGGGTCGGAGTAAACTTTTACTCCGCATCAGTCGGAGTTCCTTCGTGGTGCCTTGGGAGTATATATTTTTATTTTTTACTCCGTGCCTGACGGAGTTCCTGCTTGGTGCCTTCGGAGTATATATTTTTATTTTTTTACTCCGTGCCTGACCGAGTTTTTCGGCGGAACATTGGGAGTATGTTCTCTATCGTAATACTCCCTCGTGGTCGCGGTTCGTGCGTGGTTCCTCGGGAGTATATTTTTTTGCATACTCCGTGTTTGGCGGAGTTTTCAAGAGTCACATGGGGAGTATATAGATAAATTTTTGTACTCCGTGCTGGACAAAGTTTTGCTTGGTACGCCGGGACTATATTTGGTGTGTTTTCTCTGCTGTACCCACTTTTTACTGCGTCCTGATTGTATATTGCGTTAGGCATCAGCACTATCTTGACATAATGGAATACTCATGACAGCACTTCCCTTCTGCTTTCTGGTGGTTTTTTCAAATAGCGCGAGAAGGTATTCAAAAGGGTAATTGAGTTGTTATTTGGTTTATTCACAATAAACACCAGTCTGCTGTTGCAGATCAAGCAGATACTCAAAAAATACAAGGAGTAAACAAGAACACAGAAAGCGATTGATAAACAGAACCCAAAAGGCAGATCGCAGGAAACGTGAAAACAAGAGCAATCAAGTTTTATGTGCAGTGGGCAAAAGAAAACAGAGCACACGACAGAGATGAGCTGCAAGAGCTGCAGTAATAGTCAAACACAGGGCAACACACGTTCATAAAAATGCTAAATGCGAACGAAGGCTTGCAGAACATCATCATTGTGTGAATAATTTCATTACTAATCCAACTTAGAAGTAAACTAGAATGGGTGCTTCCTAACAAGAATTCGCACAGTTGACACATTGCAAAGCTAGGGCGCACAGTTGACTGAGCCAAAGTGATAGGAGAAGGAAACGTCGAAAATGTGTATTTTTCCATTATATTATCGCCGTTGCAAATAAATACAGGAAAAAATTTAAAAGAATATAAAGGTTTTCAAACAATCAGCAAAATTTTCGCGCTAATCAGTGTAAAAAGATCACTGCTCTAGAGCAGAAGTGAAACTTGCACGATCTAAGCAGAGATAGGTGCTTGTACATCAAGAATAGGGGTGTGCGAATATTGGAATGTTTAGAATATTCTTGAATATTGCACATCTAGGTAACATTGCATTTTATGCTGTTAGCTGAATAACGCACTTCCTCAAAGTAAATTTTTGTACTAAGTACGTTATTATTACGGAAGAGGCATTCTTCTTTTGATATCCGATATTTATTCTATATGTGAAATCTTATGTTTTGACTCTATTCGTATTCCGAAAATTTCGTCTTCGCACACCCCTAAAAAATCTTTGAAGATTTCACACATAATGGGGACGTTTCATGTCCCATCTACAGAAGCCAGAAAGCAAAGCAATAATTAAAATTTGGGAATAATAATGGTCTACGTATAGCTATAAAGGGTGTTTCAGGAAATGTGTCCAAATACCTTTTGAACACAGATAACCATCTGCAAAATCTTTGCGGTCTTCCTTCATGGCGGCACGTACCGTGTAGAGGATGTTAAAATGTTAACGGTAATTAACAATATTACAATGATTAAAGTCCAGACAGTAACAGCCGGACACTCAAACCTAATGGAAAAGATGCATGTTACTTATACGGTAATTCGATATCCGTTGTAGTATTTGTAAAAGGGCGCCTTTTTAGAATTGCCGCAGCGCGATGAAATCCGGCTTATTTCTCTCAAGAAACCGAAATTGAATGGTCAAAAAGCGCTGTTGTCGGTACTTTCCCTGGTCCTCAGTGCGACATAGTTGCTGCCCTTGCGCTGCCACGCAACAGTGAACATGTGTCGTTGTAAAGCGGCCATTCTGGCAAGCGTGATCAGGCGTAGCGAAGAAACAATAAATATTGGCGCTTGATGACACTTGCCTATCCTCGCTCGCCGGCAACGGGTATACGTCACACTGGTCACATCGAAATGTAGCTGCAACTGCGCTCTTACACCATTCAGTTTGTGTTTCCTGAGTGAAATTAGTCAGATTTTTATCGATATGCAGAAATGAGCAGCATCGCGCTTTAGCAATTTTGTTGGGCGCGAACTCCCAGTATAAGTAAACTCCATTTTCAATTAGGCTTGAACGCGTGTCTTTTCAGGTTATAAAGTTAGTCAATCCTGTTATACTATTCGATTTCACTCCTACTATATTACAGTGCGCGCTGCCGTGAAAGAAGCGATTCCGCAAGAACTATCCGGTGTTCTGTGTATTCAAGAACTTCGCTGGGTCTCGGCGAATAATTTTTTCTTTGTTTTAGACTAAAAGCGGATAAACATCGTCGTCTTTCGGCTGCGAATTCCTCAATGGCAGGAACCTGAAAAGGCTGCTAATTAGAAATGGATTGTGCCATCTTAGTTGTTTACAGGGCAAACCGCAAGTTTCTTACGACAGCTCACGTCCGCCCAACCTTAGAGGCCGTTTCGTAAGAAAATAAGCTTTTTTTCTCTCTCAGAAAGGCTATCCGTGGAAACTTGAAATCGCTCTCTGAAACACCTGGTATATAGAACACCACAACTTCATATCGTGCGTTACTGCATGCGCGGAAAATTCTATTCCTTGTCAGACAACAAGGTTTCGCTGATAGAAACACTACTGACACAAATAATCTGCTCCCTCTCAATCATAACGCGAAGTCACTTCACGTTTGTTTTTCTAAAGATAACTGCTTTATCGAATACATTCATATCTGCAATCTTGGCTATGTATCGCGAGAAAGCCGTCTTATGGCATTTTAACGGACATGTTGCAACGCTCTTGAATAGCCGCTCACTATGCACCGTCCTGTTTTCCTGATGTAACGTGCGCAGGACAACGGGATCCGAGTTATGAGACCGGAATTGCACCCAGATAGATTTTTTCCCTTGGGCTTCTTTTGACAACCACGCTTTGCCTTCTTTGTGGGATCAGTGCTTCATCCTTTCTTTTTCACAGATCCCCCTGCTTGCTATAGTGCTGCTAATATAGTCTGCACCTTTCCTCACGCGGCTAATTTCCTCGCGTTAAGAGAAACGTGGTTGTTGTAGGGAATAACACCACTACAATACGTTTCTTAAAGGTATACATAGGATTAGCATTAGAGTTGGATACATCATACACCGGCTTTTAAAAACAATGAATCTTGCTCACAGAAACAAGCTTGCAATAAATGCGACCGGACTTATAGGCGCTCTTTTAATAAACACCTGTCTTAGCGAGAGCACGTTTTACCAGTTTGGAAGGGCTGAAACGAAAGGCGATAAGTGCGTTATTAGCCCTGGCTGTACAACACCAACACGTGAGGTGATCACTCATCGCACATTGAATGTTCAGGAGCTTAGTAGATTCATTCGTAGGTATTTCGACAATCAGAGCGAAAGGGGAGATTCGCCTACGATCAATGCAAATTCATCACACATACGGAAACACTGGCTGCTACAACTGTTCCTGGAGCATCCAAAGCTACTCTTGTACTTCAGCCTTTGAGATGCATAGTAAAAATGAAGCTCTCATGCTATACATTGACTAGGTTTCTCACGATCTAAATAAAACATCCCCTTGAGACAACGTACTATTTCTATCAGCACAGTCTTCGTAATAATAATAATAATAATAATAATAATAATAATAATAATAATAATAATAATAATAATAATAATAATGTTATCCCATGAAGATCCCCTGAAAGCAGCGTAAGAAAAATTTTTATTATGGCAAATCTATGTCGTCTGTCAAATCCCGTTCTCCTGCGACATATGTTACATCAGGCAAGCAGGTCAGTGCATAAATGAATAGGTGCAGGAGTATTGCAACCAGGATAGTAAAGTGCGAGTAGATGTTTTCCTGTGCTACGTTGCCCTGGTGGTGGATATGAACCCCCTGCCCGTTATCGCAGGAAGAAAACATGAGAAGTCACTGGCCTTGCAAACGAAAGTGAGAGTTTCGTTAAAATTAGTGATGATTGCACTAGTGAAAATAAGCTTTGAGAAATATTCCCGTTTCGATATTAACGCATCGTTATCATCTGAAGTGCCTTGAGTGTCCGGTATCGTCCTCTCATTTGCCTCCTCCCATATGAAACATTGTTCCAGTTTTTTTTTCTTATTTCAATACGAAAACGTGGGAAGGAAGGAAGCATTATAGCCAGTTGTCGTAACATCATGGTATTGATATTGAAAAAAATTCACAGCATATCCACGGAGTGAATGATAATGAGTGGGCGAAGCTCCGGAGGTTCATCGTAGATCGCGTCAGCGAAGACCATGACGTTCAGGACGAACCAGTGCGATAACGCGGCAGCAGCTCGAGAATTCAGAGTTTGTGGACGATCTGCTGAACCGCGATCTTGGATTCATGCGACGAGCACGAGCCGCCGCGGCCCTCTGCGCCCGCCGCTCCGCTTCGTCCATGCCCCTCCAACGATCCGACGCGTACGGCGACGATCCAAGAGACTGAGAGAGGCACTCGTTCCCCGCGCACCCAGGCACAGCCCGCGCAGCAGCCAATCGGAGAGCAGCTGCACCGCCAACGCCATCTAGCGTACCTTCACCCAACCGCCATATTGTACGCATGTCTATGGGACAGCGCCCTCTCGGAAACGAGACGAGAAATTGACATGACGACACAGAATGCGTACAGCGCCATCTAGTGTATCGTCACCCAACTGCAGTTTGCATGCATCTCTATGGGACAGCGCCATCTATTGTATGCTAAGGGAGACGCTACTGGCTACGCAGGACGCATCGACAACCGAGAACCGCCCAGGTGATGCCATAAGGAGCTTCGCCCCTAATAAAACACAAGAACAAAAGCGAGAATAAAAGAAGGAGAAACGGACAACTGGCTACAGATATCGTCTCTCGCTTACAATTGGCTACAGATATCATCTCTCATAACAGATATCATCTCTCGCTTACAAAGGATAGTACCTCTCAGGGCTGGGTTCCACAGATTGCCAAAGATGCGGGGCAGCTGCGGGACCGCCAGCGAACCTTTCGCAGTGCATCCCCGGAGCGTTGAAAATTGGAGAGGGCAGTGCCGAAGCTGCCGAAGCTGGCGCCAAGGCCTGTAGATCGGAACAGGGCAGAAACTATCTCGACACAAAAGGCGGTTGCTGCCGCGTTTGTAAAATGTCCCCCTTTTTTTTCGCAGAACCTGTCCGGTCGTGTCTTGCTTGCCCGCCATGCAGAAGCATAGAAAAAAGAAGAAAATATAAGAAAAAGAAAGACCACGGTTTCGTGAACAAAAAGAAAGCGGCAACGACAGAAATTCTTTTATAAAATTTCGAAGTCGTTGCCTCTGATTTTGTGACACTATGATAGCATTTGACAGAGATCTGTCTGGTTGGGACGAAATGAAAGGTGAAAAAAGGGGGACACCAACCAAATTATAATCATTTAAAAGTAAAATTTACTTCTAAAGATGAAAAAACCCGACGATTGGGTCCCACTCGGACCTTTCTTCAGGAGTCACCCCTGAAGAAGGGTCCGAGTGGGACCCGAAACGTCGGGTTTTTTCATCTTTAGAAGTAAATTTTACTTTTAAATGATTATAATTTGGTTGGTGTCCCCCTGTTTTCACCTTTATTATAGCATTGCTTTTTTCACCAAGATGAGCGCATCGATGTGTTCTTAAAGTCGATACCAAACAGGAATCCTTATCGCAATTGGCTAATTTTATAAAAAAGCTATATTGCTGATTTCAGTTTTTATGTTTTTCTTTGGTCAGTTTACAAGATAGCTGAAAATAAATTGCACCTAGTGACAGATATTTACCTAGCGCTTGTTAGCGCACGAAAATTTAACTTACGTATATAGTAAATACAACAAAATAGCATCTTAACATTAAACTTGTTATAACTCTGTAAGGGAAATAGATACAATTATATTTTCCACTGATGATATAGATACTTAGGCAGTCGCTAAGTATGCCAATTATTAGAGGTTTAGCTTGAAAATTGCGCAAGTTAGTCGCATTTATTTCGCTCTCCAAACATGTGCTCCAAACAATGAATTTTCCGGAATTCGGCAGACATTTTCAGCTATATCTTGTGTACTGTAACTACTCCTTTCGAGACTAGTTTATACCAGGAATCAGGAATAGTGACCTATCGAATAGTACCGAACTTCACTCCTTCTATATCAAAATGAGACAAGTAGTTGAAATAGCACAGAGAGCTCACTCACCAACGCGGCCGCTGCGCCCGTTATCCGTGGTTGTATTCGGGCACTGCACAACACCGGCACACATTTTGAGTTCCCTTGACGCCTGACACTGTAGATCATAACCTTCGTTGACGCTCGTCGGCGCTTGTAATATTCACAGGATAGGCGAAACGATTTCCCTTTTCATAACGTGGCAATAGCCTTTGCCAGCTTCGCAAAGGTCTCGCGTCCGTCCGACGTGGTCGCTTGCCCGACCGCCATGTTATTACTAGAGACCGGAACTTCAGGCAAAGTGCCTATTTTTTCCTGGAGTCCGTTTCGAGCCTATTTAACATATAAGCACGAACTAAGGGAAGGGAAACGTTTTAATCAAACATTTATTGTGCCTATAAGTGCCTATATCGAGCTTCGTGCCTATATCAGCTTTTCAGCGCCTAAAAATGCCTTTTCGCATTCGTCGAGTACACGTTTTGCTTAAATGAGCTGTTCATACGGAGGAAAACAAGAAGCACTTAGTGTGGCGATAATTACTTTAAATCCTGTTAAGGCGCGATTACAGTGCGGCTTAGGGTAGACGCGCGCATGCGCTTCGTCACGTCGGCGAAAACGGACCATAGTTCGACGCACTGCCACAGCCAACGTATAACTGGACTCGGCCGATGTGCTCCAACGCATGTGACGCTCGCCAACGCGCCGATAACGTCGGACTATCAACGCGCCTTTACGTGAGCGGGGCTAGAGTGTATCCCAGCGAGGTAAAGCGAGGCTAACCTAGCGCTAGTGGGCCCCCCTAAAAGATCTCCGTCGCTTGGTTCGAGAAGCACGGCGGTCGCGTGAGCGAGGCCAGAGTGTACTCTAGCGAGGGGAAGCGAGGCTAGGCTAGCGCTAGTGTTCCCTCCCTCTCCCCCTTGAAGATCTCCGTCTCTTGGTTCGAGAAAGTGCACCTCGGCGGTTGCGTGAGGGAGGCTAGAGTCTACTCTAGCAAGTCAAAGCTAAGCTACGCTTGCGCTGCAGCCTACAGCCTACGCGTCAGTTTCGGTGGCATTTGTGTTCTTCATAACGGCATCTGTCGGTAGTTTGCCGAGCAATGCCGAAGAAAAAGACGCCGAAAAGTGTACCTGTCAGGCAATGGACCAGTGGATCGCAGTGCTACTCCGTCGATGGAGAAACGGTATTTTGCCATCCATGTGGAAAGCAGGTGAGAAGACATTGCAAAAGTCAACAATATGTTGCGTTTGACGTCCACTCTGAAACACGCATTGGCATAAAGCCCCCAACATTGCTTATGCAACTTCCAATTCGAATAACCCCTGAACCTGCGCAAATAAGATGCATTTCTTGGTAACTTCACGGGCACTCAGATTCATTGTTTTGTTATTTTTATATCCGCATCTGTGAACTCGCATGCAACAGGAAATGTGCGGAGCATTCTCGGTCGGATACAGATATAAGCATTTCGACATTAAAATGCACGCTTGGGCTCGTGTTATCTAACTTCGCCATTTCCTCAGAGTTTTTCAACAGCCGCAAGGAAAAAAAGTACAAGCGCAAGTGCACTAAAAAAGTTCCAGGTATCCAACGCACCTTCCTAGTGCAATTCGCTCTTTTATTCTCGTAGGTACCGTGTGAAAAAAAGTGTCCTCTGGAGCAGCACGTGAAAACAACATTGCATCAAGCCAACGCTCTGCGCAACCAACCATCAACGTCGAGGCAGTCGTTCTTGTCTGAAGCTTTTGCTGAAGGAAAGAGAAGTGAATTCAGGGCAGACTTATGCGAAGCATTGGTCGCTGCTAACATCCCTTGGGCGAAGATCGAAAACAAGACATTCAAGAATTTTTTGCAAAAGTACTGCAACCAGAATATACCATCAGAGTCCACTCTTCGCAAGCAGTACCTGCGGCCAATGTACGAGGACACGTTAGCAAAAATCAGACGAGAACTCGGTGAATCATACATATGGATTTCAGTGGGTCTCAACAGATGCGACCGGACGATTACTTGGACATTTTGTAGTTGGAAAGCTGGATGCAAAAGAGAAAACAACACCTTTCTTGGTATGCTCGAAACAACTGGAAAAAACGAGCGGTGATA
Organism: Hyalomma asiaticum; assembly: GCA_013339685.2. Lineage (NCBI taxonomy): Eukaryota > Metazoa > Arthropoda > Arachnida > Ixodida > Ixodidae > Hyalomma > Hyalomma asiaticum. The sequence continues at coordinate 51,538,330 of CM023486.1, forward strand.
CCATCGCCTACTTTGTGAACTCGTCCTTGAGGGTACTGTACCCCTCCGGGTCCCACGACGACCGAGTACTGCTGCTCTACACAGATGCAGTAGCTTATATGCACAAGGCTACTGCACTTCTCAAGGTCTTTTATCCAGAATTATTGCATGTCACTTGTCTTGCCCATGGGCTTCATCGGGTCTGTGAAGAGCTGAGAAAGTCGTTCAGTTCTGTTAACGAACTAATAGCCGCAGGCAAGGCAGTGTTCCTTAAGGCGCCTTCGCGGGTTCGTGCCTTTAAAGAGCAGTTGCCGGATGTGCCTCTTCCACCGGAGCCCGTTGTTACCCTCTGGGAAACTTGGCTGAAGGCAGTGGACTACTACAACAAACACTTCGCTGGTGTTAAGGCTGTTATTAACAGCTTTGCAGCGGACGAGAGCATCGCCGTGAGAAGAGCCCAGACTGTTCTACACCACTTGAATCTGACTTGGCCTATTTGTGTGCTCATTTTACTTTCCTTGCAGAAAGCATACAGAAACTTGAAAGTTCGGGCGCCGCTCTGACTCAGAGTGTTGAGCTAATTTTGGACGTGCAGGAAAGGTTCGCCACCGTCCCCAATGGGCCTGTTGCTGACAGGGTCACCTCGAAGCTTAAAGCTGTCTTGGACAAGAATCCCGGATTTTATGCGCTAAAACAAGTGTCTAATGTTCGGAGCGGTGCCGATTCGAAGATTCCAGCCTTGAGATGGTGCTGGTTTGCCACTGCTTTCATAGCCTTTCTCACAGTGTCCAGTCACCGTAGCTTTTAACTAAATATGTTCAAATGGTTATTCTTCACCTAATTCTTTTCATGAAAAAATAAAATTAACTTTCCCAAAGAACAGGATTTGCCTGCTGTGTTTGTTAGAAGGAAGATTTGTCCTGAAACACGCTGCTGAAGTAATTATGAATTGTGCCTATATATGCCTAAACGATAGTTTTTAACCCCTATATATGCCTAAATGACAGTATTTAGGGCCTATTATAGGCGCCTAAAACTTTGTTTTTTCGTGCCTAAACTTCCGGTCTCTAGTTATTACATATATCGCTTTCTATATTGCACTATGTCTTCCTTTCCCTCCTCAGCATTCTCACACCACTCTTCACCCACACTTCTCTCTACCACGTTTGTTACAATAAATTGTGCATGGCTATGCACTGGTTTCGCCTATTACGTCTTTCTTTCCCTCCTCTGAATTCACCCTCACATCAGCCCTCTTCACCCTCACTTTCCTTTTCTATCCCCTTATTTATCTCTGCGCATCTTCTTCCTATTTCTTCCATCTATCTTTATCTCTTTCTAAATTGCACTCTGCCTCCTTTTCCTTCTCCAGGCCCTTTTTTAGAACATTGCATTAAGAACAGGTGGGCGCAAGGGTAACGGAGAGCAGCTCAGGAATTTCAAGTTTGCTGATGACATTGCCTTGCTATGCAAAACGGTGGACGAATCGCAAAGCTTGATTGCTGAACTACGTAGGCAAACTAGCACTGGGAACCTGAAAATTAATATGCAGTAGGCTAAGGTAATGATCCACAGCCTCAAAAGAACGCAGCAGTGTGAGATAGGTAGCAAGGTACTGGAATCGCTGAGCTAATAATCTACTTATGCCAGGCAGTGATCACTGATTCGAGCGATGAAGATGAGATCATTGAAGGATCAGAATAATATGGAATGCTTTTGGCAGGTATTCTCAGGTAATTAATGACAGGTTACCATTGTCCCTAAAAGGGAATGTGTAACAGCTGCGTCTTACAGGTAATTAACTATGGCACCGTAACTTGGCGACTCATTCAACGTATAGCACTTAAAGTGAAGGCAACACAGCGAGCAATGGAACGGAAAATGATATGCGTAAACTACAAGAACAAAAAAATCCACAGCATATCCACGGAGTGAATGATGATGAGTGGGTGAAGCTCCGGACGTTCATCGTAGATCGTGCCGTGTTCCGGATTAATTTAGTTGATGGGCACGCTACGAATCCTTATGGTTCAGCTACGCACTAGTGAAATCTCCCAACGGAACTTCATTGCAAGTCAAGATCCAGTGCCTATATATATATATATATATATATATATATATATATATATATATATATATATATATATATATATATATATATATATATATATGGGTGGCCGGTAAATGGTTCTCCAGCGCGAGGATATTTTTCAATCAAGAAACTCGCTAGAAGACGCTGCCTGCGCCAGCGTTGTCTCTCGCGGGTGAGGGCGCATTCTCTTTCTTTGCGAGCTGGTAGAGAGTTCATCTAAGAAAGAGCGCTTCCGTAGTCAACGCGCGCCTTTCGCTCTCTCTCTCTCTCTCTCTCACAAGACAGCAGATGGAAGAGTGAGAAAGCTCGCGCGCCGGGAGGCACGCGCCGGGAGGCACGCGCCGAGGGCGAGCGCGAGCGTGGCTACGACGCGACAACGAAACAGCGAGCGCTGCAGCGCCATCTATTGATGAATTCACGTACTAGCTAAGCAGCACCGCAGCGCCACCTCGTGATCATTCTGAGATCATTCAAGAGCGAGCGCATTCAAGAGCGAGCACGAGACCTAGCGGTCTCGTGCGCTATGGGCTCCCATACTACGCGTTCCCATACATCTGAATGAAGCGAGCACCGCAGCGCCATCACGCCATCTAGTGAGCACTTCAGGAACTAGACAAGGTGGCTACGAGGGACAACTACAAGGGATGGAACGACCCACGGCATAAGGAGCTTCGCCCCTAAAAAAGAGCTACGTGGGCAAGGAATACGCTATTATTATATCATAGTTGTAACCAGGAGGAAGAAATGTGCTTGGGCGGATTATGCTACGCAAAGGTGAGATAACCACGGTCGGTTAATGGCAACAGAGTGGATTCTCAGAGAAATCAAGTGTCAAAGAGGGAGACCGAAAGTTACGTGGGCAGATGAGATGAAGAAGTTAGCGGAGATAATTGTAGATATTTGAGGAGTCATTTGATCTGGACACAGCATGGCTGATGATGTAACTTTACCATGCAAGGCTACTCCATGAGTTACCCCCTTCATTCCTCTTTTTGATGTTCTTTACTTTAGCGTGACTTCTCGCCAACTTCACTTCTCTTTCGCACCCCCTTGACGTGCTGTACTGTGTATGGCTATGCTGTACTAGCAGCAGCTTGGCGCATGCCCACTTTCTATGGCACAGAAACTATACCATACAAGGGTATTGCGCGCTCCACCTTGTCGCCTCCTCCTTGCCTTCCTCGTCACCTTCACATCACCCTTCCTCACTTCTCCAAGCATCCAGCACAAGTCAGTTCCAGAATTAAGGGTGGCGATACGGCACAAGAACGAAAGGAGAGGCCCGTGTGGGTGAGACGAGCACTGAAAGCAAGCGCAGATCGTCTAACGGACTCTTCCACCGCACAAATGTTCTTGGCCTCGCCACTTGAGCCTCCAGAGGTGTGCCCCCGCGGCAAGGCCAACGCCTCCTAGACAGGTTTCCAGGCCTGCGTGTGACGTGAGATGACGTAGGCTACGTCGCTATGACGGCTGTGGCGTAGGCTACGTCACAGCCGGCTGACCAACCGTCTTTCGTTTGGACGGTAGGCTCACTGCCGGGTGCCCTTCCCCGGCTGCATGCTGCGCCCTCTAGTTGAAGCCACGTTGTTTTATCGCAGCAAAGAAATCGGCAGCATTAAACACAGCTACTAACGCAAATATTACCGGCACATGTTAAAGTAACATTTGTAGTCAATGTAGTAACATTTGTAGGCAAGAAACCGCGCCCAATGCTCAAACCCGCGTTCGACGACTACGTTATAGTCATCAAGCCCAGAGAACGTATTTCTCTACGAAGCGTTCACGGAAACTGGCTACGGCACCGCCATCTCGGCGTACCTCGGGCCGGAACGGACCCACGCCATCTCCGTTCTGCCGTCTAGAGACCAAAACATAATCATCATGCACACCCCGGATATCGAAGCGGCCGACCGTCTCAACGGGGACTTTATAGTGAACACCGAGAAGAGACAGGTCCTGCTACAGGGCTACCTCAGACAAGACGGTGGCAACACGTGCCAGGGAGTGATCGTGGTCCGTAACACGGGCCCCACGGAAACTATTCCACATCGAGTGTGCTGGCGGGCCGGCACCACCGTGGAAATCCGGAAATTCGGAACATCCAAGAAGGCACGCATCACCTTCGCTGGTAAGCAGAAGCCCCGTTACATGAATTATGACAACATGGCCGTCCCAGTGCGAAACTATTATAAAACTATCCCGGCATGTGGCCAGTACGGGGCCGTCGGTCACCGCGCGGACGCATGTCCTAACCTGCAGCCGAACACGTGTGGACTCGTCTGCGGACTCCATGCACCGCTTGTGGAGGGGGTGCGGGCCCCTCACGACTGTGTTCCCCGGTGTTCTGTGTGCAGTGGCGCCCATGCCACCAACTCTCGCGATTGTGCGGCTAAATTCCGTACACCCAAGACAGCCGCCCAAAAGGGTGGGAAAAAGAAAATGGCGCCCAAGAAGAGCCGCCATCCTGGGCTAACTAGCGACCAGCCTCGCCGGGAACCATCCAAAACCGACAAGCCGGAACCACCACCTGGAGGTGGAGACCGACTGTCGACGGCGTCGCCCCCACAGGGCGGTCCGGAGAAATGAACGGCGGAGACGCGCGGCAGGACCGGGGCCTGGGTCACTGCTGTCGAAAACGGACATGAGGTGAGCGGTTCGGGCGGGGCTGCTTCTTCCTTCCCCCCTTCTCACTCCCATGGCGCGTAGCGCCGAGCAAGCAGAGATAGCAGCACTCAGGGCCCAAAACGAGATGTTGCTTAACAAAATTATCGCATTGGAATCCAAAATCAACTAGATTCCTCCTTCCCTTTCGATCCCCGTGGTGGAGGCAATGGAGAGTGAGCTCGTGGCGCCGAATGCAGCAACAAGTGTGGAGGCCGCATTCGAATCGCGTTTCGACAGCCGTTTCGGAGCCACAGACTCCCGGTTCACCGCCATTGAAAAACAGATATCAGTAATGGTTACCGCCATGTCCAAATTGCAAGAGACAATCAATCGATGATTGCCCAACAATATGCGCACACCTCGCGCCCCTCGCGCAGGCCCGCCGGTCCCTACAAAGACGTATCCGGCCGCTCTCTTAAAACTTCTAGACGAACCACAGAGGCCGAAGATGACGACAGCTGCTCCCTCTCCGGTATCGAGGACGTCCCCCTCCCCGCGTGTGCTGGCTCCGGAGTAGCGTCACTAGAATCCCGCCTCAGACTAACTGAAAATGGTGACCAACACCAGGCACTTACCAAAAACCAATTCGGCTACCTCCGGCCAAATTGTCCAGTGGAGCTGTAGAGCTTGCGGCGCCGCACTAAACTGGCGAATCTTCAACTTTTTCTTTCAACTCTCAATAAGCTTCCGGCGGTGGTTGCCCTGCAGGTGCCAAGGAGCGGTGCCACCCTTCCAAACTACGTCACCTTTCAGCAGGACCCCTCTTACTGCCTCCGTGTGCATAAAAAATATACAGCGAATCTAATCGACTTGGAACTTCAAACTATATGTGATAGTGACGCTCCTTCCGCTCAAGAAACAAGATCCACCACTCCATATACCGAACATATACTGCTCCCCCAGACTAAAGGACGTAACCTTCGCAGCACTCTTTAGCCGCACTCTAAAGACTGCGGGCAGGGACCCCCTGATAATTGTGGGCGATTTCAACGCCCACAGTACCCTCTGGGGGTACGTCCATGAAGAGAGGCAGGGCGCAAGCTAGCGGAGCTTGCGTCCACACTGGGCCTGACTCTCCACACCGACCCTGCATATCCAACGCGGATGGGTAACTCCGTTACTCGGGATACGTGTCCGGACCTTACCTTTAATTACCAAAAATATTAGACACGCAGAATGGGCCACCATTAAGGAAACCCTCGGTAGTGAACACTACCTTATCAATACCACCGTAAGGACTAAGCCACTGACACGACCACACGCACAAGCTCGGCTCGCCGACTGGACTAAGTTCCGGCAAACCTACAATTCGGCCTCTATCCACGAACAAGGATACCGCGCGTGGGTGCATGGATTGGTTGCACATGTTCGTTCGACTGAAACCCAAATTCAACTCTCGGAGGCAACGTCGGAGATGGACAACCATCTGCTGCACTTCTGGGAGGAGCGGCACAGCCTCGTCTGCAGATGGCGCTGCCAAAAACATAACAGAAAGCACAAAATTCGTATCGCCCAGCTCCCCCAGCAAACGGCATAGTACGCGGCTCAACTGTCCGACTCGAACTCGGTGGACCGCTGTAACACGGCGGCCAGACAAATGTCTAGCCGGGGCCCATGGCGCCTCTTTCACGCCCTAATGGACCCTACGCAGACCCGCGTCGAAACACACAAAAAAACATATCTCCAACGAGCTATTCACAGCTTCGGTGGAGGTACTTCAAAATTAGCCGACAAACTACGCGACCAGTACCTTTGCACTCGACAGGACCCCCGAGGGCCCGCGTACTCGTATGCAGGTTCGCAGAACGCGGAGTTGAATCAGCCGTTCCAGCTGCATGACCTGAAGGCGGCCCTAACTAAGATGAAGCGAGGAACGGCACCGGGCCGGGACGAGATTACCGTGAAACTTCTCGCCAATGTTCCCAACCCCGCCTAGGAGACCCTGCTCGCTTTTGTCAACTCGATCTGGCTTGGTGATGCACCTCTCCCAATCCAACGAAAGACGGCCCTGGTGACTTTCATTCCAAAAGCCGGCAAATACATAAACGCAGACAATCTCCGCCCTATCTCCCTCCTGTCTCGTGCGGGAAAGCTGATGGAGACCATGGTGCGGGACAGGTTGTCTCAGTTTCTGGAAAACCAAAATTCATTCGCAGACACCATGTTCGGTTTCCGCCCGCGCCGGTCCGCGCATGAAGTTCTGCTTCAACTCGACCGAGAAATTCTCAACCCTGTCGAATGCCCCCTCAACAACATGGCGATATTCGCCTTAGACTTGAAGAGGGCTTTCGACAACGTCACACACGAAATTATCCTCCAACATCTCTCCCAGGCTAACTGTGCACATAACACCTTTCAGTATGTCAAACAATTTCTCTCGGATCGACAATCTTTTATCCGAATACAAGACGAATAACACGGTTCTTGTCATCTGGGAACGAGAGGAACCCCACAGGGCGCGGTCCTCTCGCCATTGCTTTTAAATTTGGCCATGATGAAACTTCCTGCTCAGCTGGCGCAGTTCGAAGGGGTTCAGCATTCGGCTGTACGCCAACGACATAACCATTTGGGCCAAACACGGATCGGTTGGAGATACTGATTGATTTGTGGAGTTTAACGTCCCAAAACCAGCTCTGATTATGAGAGACGCCGTAGTGGAGGTCTCCGGAAATTTCGACCACCTGGGGTTCTTTAACGTGCACTGACATCGCACAGCACACGGGCCTCAACATTTCGCCTCCATCGAAATGCAGCCGCCGCGGCCGGGATTCGATCCCGCGACCCTCGGATCTGCAGCCGAGTGCCATAACCACTAGACCACCGTGGCGGGGCGGTTGGAGATACTGAGGCCAACCTGCAACAAGCGGCGGAGATTGGGGAAGCCTACGCCCGCCACTGTGAATGTTCCCCATCCAAATCCGAATTTGTGCACATTCGCCCATCAGCTGAGTGCACCACCAAAATGAAATTATCCTTGGCCAGCGGCCGGATACCCGAACATGATGAGGTTCCAGTGCTTGGACTCTTTATCCACACACACAAGCGAGTTGATACAACAACAGCCAAGCTGCGTAAGGTGGGGGACGAGGTGGGCCGGATGATCCACCGGGTTTCCAACAAAGTTACGATGCAGAGACACCTTGCAGCTGGCGCATGCATTTGTAACCAGTCGAGTTCTCTACTCGGCTCCTTACCTCCACCTGCGCAAGTTTGACGAGAACGCCCTCGAGGTGATTCTCAGGAGGATGTACAAGCATGCCCTTGATCTGCCGATAAATATGTTCAACCAGCGCCTCATGGGCCTGGGGTTGGTAAACACTTTCGCGGAGCTGCGGGAGGCACACTTGACCAATCAGTACACACGACTTTCAAATACGACGTCGGGACGCCGCCTATTAGCCCGACTACATATCCACCACTCAACACCGACGGAAGAGCGCGTACGCATACCCGAAGTCTGGAGATACGCCCTGCACGTGCGCCCTCTTCCAGCCAACATGACAAGTGAAGACCACAGTGGCAGGCGCCTTGCGTGGGCGGAGGTACTGGCCCACCACTATGGGAACAAACATGGGATCTTTTACGTGGACGCCTCTGGCCCTCACCATGGGGGGTGGTACACGGCCGCACCAGAACGTCGCAGTGAATGGTCTAACATTCAAAGCGCAGAACATAGCACATGGGAGGAAGTCGTCATCGCGCTAGCCACCGCAGACATGGACTCGCGCGTCATAATCACTGACCCGCGAGGGGCCTGCAGAAATATTCAACAGGGGTATATTCCTTTGCTGGCGTACCGCATCCTTCAAAATGGACACTTTCTCGGGGCTCCCGCGTCTCGAACGATTGTATGGGCTCCTGTTCACATTGGCCTCGAAGGCAACGAAACGGTAGACGCCGCTTCCCGCGCGCTCACTCTCCGGGCAACGCCTTCGACCCTTCCGAGGTAGCTCCCGACCCCAATCCGGCCCTTACTTTTCGAGAAATTACTCAATTTTTTCAATTCGGTCATGCAATTGATCCTGAGCCCCGTAAGGACCTCACAAAGGCAGAGGAACGCAAACTCCTCCGCCTCTACACCAAAATTTGGGGGGCCCTTAAGCTTCGCCTTTAAGAGTTGAACGCGATAGCGAAATCCGGCCCCTAGTGTGCACTTCAACCACTCAGTGCATACTTATTAATGTGTGTTGTTACACACACACAGACGCACAGACACACACACACATGCGCGCGCGCGACGTATCTATAGTAATGGTAGAGGTTTTCGATCTATTTAACAACACTTTTACATCAACTTCATGAAAATTTTGTACAGTGATGTAGTCACATGGTCCTGTATTATGAACTGCGCGTAGGCGTGACACTTTTATTCGTAAATGGTAACATTCTGTCGTCCTTCATGCGTTAACTATCTGGAAGCTGTTCGATTTGTTCTTCTGGAGACCTCTTCCGGCCAACCGCAACGAGCATCGCCTTGTGGTCGGTGAAATGGCAGTTGTAGTACTTCACTTGTTTAATGGTGTCGTGAGAATGAAATGCTAAAAAAAAAAAAGTGGATGCAGAGCATCCGACGAGACCGCATATAGGCTCTGCTGTAGTCGCATGGCCTCCGAGATGGCGGGCGCGCTCGCCGTTTCGGAGGCCATGGTAGTCGAGACATTGCTTGATATGTCTTCCGCTAGATGGACATAGCTGTCCATTTTTGGAGCTGTTATTTTTCGCTCACGGCTGATTTTTTCGCTCACAAGAGACGCGTGGAGACGCCGACACCGACGGCGGTATTTCTGCGGAACGAGCTAATTCTCTTGAATTTATTCAAAGTCGCGTCGCACGTTTCATTTCCAGAAACTACGACCGTCACTCCAGCGTCACGTAAAATCATTCTCTCTTGCCACCTTGCAATCACGCAGGCTAGTCGGCGCGCGTTGACTATGGAAATGCTCTTTATTCGACAAACACTCTACCAGCTCGCAAAGGACGAGAGGTTGAAATTCTCGGCGACTTCGCGGGCTCTCTGGACAGCCCTGAGCTGCTCTTCCTTGGAGGAGCTGGTGATAAGTTGGAACCAGTCTTCCTCCGTAGAGGGAGACCCTGAGCCCCCGCGCAAGTCGGGGCACTGCCACAGCATGTGCTGAAGAGTGCATCTGGAATGTGCACAACGCGGACAGCCAGGGCTGATGCCTTCTATGAATTTTGAATAAATAAATGGAGACGGATACGTCTCCGTCTGTAGCATACGCAAGGTGATTGCCTGTGGTCTGTTTAAATCTCGGTGTGGAAGCGGAAACTTCCGACGCCCCAGTTGATAGTGTTTACAAACCTCGTTAAATGTCAGGAGAGGGTCCCTTTGCCACTGCCCTCCTTCGGCCTCCGAGAGCCCACTTCCGGCGCGGCGTGTGAGACCTCGCGCCTGGAAATGTGCTAGTTCGTTGGCGTTAGGGACGGCTTCATGAGCATCGCTGCCCACGTGACCGGGGAACCAGATTAGGTGCTTTTTGCCTGTCCAGGATGCAGCAGAGAGAACGCGAGCGGCTTCTTTACATACCGAGCCTTTCATGAATGCTCTGGTGGCAGCTCGCGAGTCCGTGAATATAGTGGAACGGTTCGTGGTGGCCATGGCGATGGCTACTGCCACCTGTTCGGCTTTATCGGCGTCCGTGTTTTTAATCGTAAGCGATGTCAGCAGCTCCCCCCGCAGCGACGTAGCCGCTGAAACAAAGTGATTTGAAGCTGCGTACTGTGCAGCGTCAACGAAGGCGACGCTGTCCTCAATGTTAGCCGCTCTGCTGAGAAGGGCCCTCGCCCTCGCTTTTCGTCTGCCGTAATTGTATTCGGGGTGCATGTTTCTGGGTATCTGGGATACTGAATACATTTCCCTAATTTCGACGGGAAGCGTGCACTCCCTTTGTCTGGTGATGCGAGAACGTATGCCAATATGCGCGAGTAACTGTCTGCCGGCCTCGGTGGAAGCCAGTCTTACAACTTGTGCCACCTGTTGCGCCTCTACTGTTTCTGCAAAGGTGTTGTGCACGCCGAGCTCTAAGAGCCTTTCGGTGCTGGTGCTCTGTGGGAGACCCAGGACCTTTTTTATGCTTTTGCGAATAATTGATTCTAGTCTAGCCTCGTCCCGTCTGCTCCATTTGTGGGCCAGGGCTATGTAGTTGATGTGGCTCATGAGGAAGGCGTGGAAGAGGCGCCGAAGGTTCTCTTCAGATAGCCCCCCTCGTTTGTTGGCCACTCTCGTGATTAATTTTGTCATTGAGTCGGCTTTGGTTGCTATGCGCTCTAAGGTGTAGGCGTTACTGCCATCCTCCTCCAAGAACATGCCAAGGACGAGAACGCGCCCTCGCCCGCGAGAGACAACGCTGACGCCGGCAGCGTCTGCTAGCGAGTTTCTCGATTGAAGAAACCGACTGCTCGCGCTGCACAACGTTTCACCGGCCACCCCTCATATATAAGCACTGCATCTTGACCTGCAATGTAGTGCCGGTGGGAGATTTCTCTTGTGCGTAGTTGAACCATAAAGATTGGCAGCCTGCGTGTTAACTAAAGGTAATCCGCAACTCGGCACGATCTACGACGTGGGTGCGCAGGAATCTCATAAAGACCAGGAGCATAAATGAGAACGCGTCTGTAAATATACACACGTCTAGTCACTCACCTACATGCATGAGTGGGCAATGTCACGGGTGATTTACGGTAACACATAACTATCCCCAGCTTCACCCACTCGTCATGGTTCACTTCCTGGAGATTCGTTGATTTTTTGACAAACAGGGCGGATGTTGCCCCGTCGGATGCCGCAACAAATCCAGCGAAGGAACAGCTTTCTGCGAACGCTCTGGTAAGCGGAACGGATAAGAAGAAAGAAGGATTGATACTCTGACTGGGAAGGTAGGAGTATGCGAGATAAGCTTCGTTTTCTTATGCTACTTCACCGTTGTTAGAGCTTGATTATAAAACTTAGTACAAAAAATTGGCAGATCCCACGTGCAATGGGAATCAAGGAAATGCGAAGCACGCATAAGGAACGTAAAATGGATTTGCATCGTCGTCTCGCTATACCGAGTTTGGTACATATGAAGTTAACGAAACGGCCGCAAGAGCACCATGACTGTGGCATGTAAACCATGCCGCTCATACATGTATGTCATGATTCTCACGTTATGACTTGTCAATTACGTTCGTCATGCAGTCGTGTTGTGCCATAGCAATTTTGGTATACATCCCTGTAAAGAAGCGAGTGGCATGTAGATCATGCCGATAATGACATGCATGTCACGATTTCCTTGTTATGACCTGTCATATATGATCGTCATGCAGTCATGTTGTGCCAAACCAATTTTCGTATAGGCTCCGTGCAGTCGAGTTTTCCATGTGGGACATCAGCGCCAGAATGCATTGCCTGGCGGTGAGAAGAAGCAAAATTGGGCAGACTGTGACAGGAAAATACGCGAACGCGATGCGCGTCTCCAACTCTATAGCAGCAGCGACCGCCCGTCCCACCTTCTTTCGTTTTATTTCCTTTGAGACGCGCGCTCCAAACCTGCGGCAAACTGTTCCAAAGGGCGACGCCGCGAGCGTTCGTGTGGTTCGCAGCACGCCCGGAAAGCAGCGAAGAAACGCGCGCGTCGCTGTCGCCTCGGTTTCCACCGTACGCGACTGAGCCGTCCGACGAGAGCTACGTAGCACCCTCTGGTCAGTAGACGGAGCCATCCCATTAACGAAACGGCAGTATAGCGCCAGGACCATGGCATGTAAATTATGCCGGTCATGACACGCGTGTCATTATTCTAATGTTATGACCTGTCATTTACGTTCGTCATGCTGTCGTGTTGTGCCATAGCAATTTTGGTATACATCCCATTAACGAAACTCGTGGCGTGTAAATCATGTCCCCCATGACATGCGCATCATGATTTTCATGTTGTGACCTGTCAGTCACGTTCGCCATGCAGTCATGTCGTGGCATACCAATTTTCGTATAGATCCCATAAACGAAACAGCCAGGAGAGCACCAAGACCGTCGCATGTAAATCATGTCACTCATGACACGTATGTCATGATTTTCGTGTTATGACCTGTCGTTTATGTTTGTGATGCAGTCATGTTGTGCCATACCAATTTTCGCATACATCCCATTAGCGAAACGGCCAGGAGAGCCCTAAGACCGTGGCATGTAAATCATGCCGCTCATGACATGCATATCATGATTTTCATGTCATGACCTTTCATTTGTGTTCGTCATGTAGTCATGATGTGGCATACCAATATTCGTAAACATCCGATTAGCGAAACGGCCAGGAGAGCACCAAGACCGTGGCATGTAAATAATGTCGCTTATGACATGCATGTCATGATATTCATGTTATGACCTGCCAATTATGTTCGTCATGTAATCATGATGTGGCATACCAATTTTCGTAAACATATGATTAGCGAAACGGCCAGGAGAGCACAAAATCGTAGGCGGCTAGATAAATAGATAGATAGATACGCTCAAACTCGCCGAAGTTCGCTAAGAAATGCTTCGCATTTAAAAAGAAGCAAAGATTGTGTTATAATAAATTTATCGCTCACCTTGCTCCGCCATAAACTCCCGCACGTATGCTATGGTGTCAGAAATCTTATCGAGTACACTGACGCGGCGACTGCAATCCGATGACCTATCATGCACCGATGTTTGAAAATAAATTGAAAAGTAGCAGCTCAGATGGCTAAGGACAAACGACACTACATTTCTTATTCGTGTCATTTTCAGCTTTATTGCAACAATAGTTATGACAGTACGGATGCCTTTGCAAGGTCGAAATTCAAATGTTGTCTCTTTATTATTTTTTGTTTCTTAGAACCTGAACAGCGCAACTTTTCCCGTATGCTCCGAATGCGGTAGCCGGTATTCTGCGGGCCACCGTATACGGGCCCGCACACTACGGGTACAAGCTACACTCAGTTGTAGTATCGCTAATCGTGACGTACATGATAATTATATTTCGTTGGTGATGTAACGATGAGTCGTTTATGTTTGTGATACATATATACGTTACCTCCGGAAATCGAAATAGAGGTATACTAGTTCAGCGAGAGGGTCAGCGGAGCACCACCACATAAACGGATATAAGTGGTCGGGGGGCGACCGCCTTCGTAGCTTAGCGGTAGACCATCGGACGCGTTATCCGAAGGTCGTGGGTTCGGATCCCACCGAAGGCAAGTTTGTTTTTTCGTCCACTTCAATTTCGTTCTACTTACTCCACACTTACAATACTGCAATCAAGAACTTCAATAACCTCCCCTATACTTTCTTGGGCTTCACTGCTCGTTGGTTGATGAAGTGGTTTCTAACAAATAAACGAGCCCTTGACCTCTTCCCTTTCGTCAAATATGTATGTGTGCGTGTGTGCGCGCGTGTTTGGTGAAAGTAACTTAAGTTGAACAGTTCACCAACCGCACTGTCTTTTGCAGCTAGGTTGAGGGCTCAAAGAATACATTACATCCTTTCTAGAAGGCGTCTTTTATATATCGTTACTGTGCTTCAGCTGCCTATTAAGCCACCGATTTCTAAATATATAAACGTTCACTCTAATAAATGTAGTAAATAAGGCTTAGCTTCTGGAAGTGCTCTCCTGATTTATCAAAATATTCTCCATGCAGGGAGCATATTTATGCGGTATTATTTTTCTTATTGGAATGTGGCCGAGATGTGTTTTGTACTTACGTATACAAGTTCAAGCGCTCCTGCAGGTAAGTCCCCAAACTCCCTCCCCACGCAGAGTAGCACGTCAGCGATATTTCAACGCCGGCTAAATTCTCTGCCTTTCAATAAAGACCTCTCTCTCTCTCCAAAACATTAGCGCACATTCCCCGGTAAAACGTAGGAACAGTAGGAGACGCGCCATCTTAATTGAAAACTTACCTCAAGGAAATTTTCCTGAGGAAAGAGATGCTATTGGGAGATGGCTAAATTTGAGCTTTTCAAATACCGCTCTAATTAAGTGAGAATGCTTCCTAAGAGAGAGAGAGAGAGAGATGAAGTGGAAAGGCAGGGAGGTTAACCAGATGTTTGTCTCCAGTTTGCTACCCTGCACTGGGGAGAAGAGGGAGGTGATTAGAAAAATGACAGCGAGAGAGTGTACAAGATTCCAGACAAGCACAAGAAATAAAACACGAACACACACGCACACACAAAGAACGTTCCACTTAGAGGCGTTCACGAAGGTCGGTAGATGTCAAGAAGCGCAGTAGCGCTTGCATGGCCTTCTTCTGGGACGTGAGTTCTAGATGATGTCGTAGAATGCCCTCTTCAGACAATACAATACTACACATAAGATCCTCCATTCCGTGAATATGGGTTGCTAGCGAAGCTGTTGTACTACACAGACGGATAGAGGAGAACACATGTATTCCGTTTGGTTATTTATTAATGGTAATGACGATACCAAAGTGACTAAGGCGATGTTCACTTATTAACCTGTTGGGCTTGCTGGAATCTTAGATTCCTCGCGAAATTTAAATCGTTATATTGTCGTTCCTGAGTGGTTGTCGTTTCTTGCGTGTTTTTCGTGTTGGGCGCGGTGTTTGTAGTATTGTACGGTGCAACCGGGAAGCGACGAAGAAGGCGAAATGACCGAAAAACTGGCATCTGGTGAACGGAAGAAAAAGAGCGGAACTTAGGAAAGAACGTGTTGGGCGAATAACGAAGTAATACGAAAACTACGACAAAGAAAAGGAGTACACATAAGAAGCTCGATAAAAAATGAGAGCAAGCCGTTACATGCTTACAGGCCGAAGATGTCGTCGGGTCTCAGTCCAGAAGCAACGCTTCAACCTTGTAGATTGCCCTACCTGGGGCGCTGCTGTAGCCTGTCCCATTCCGCTATACTTGGACCAGGGCGATTTACTCTAGCCTTGGCCGTTCGTTGTCGGTGTGGATTCAGAGCAGACCACGCTACCCTGTCGTCCCATGCCCTTGGTCAACGCCAGACTCGTCTGTTCCATTCACGTGACAACAGACCTGCAGATGCCCCGATCCTCACTCAGAATTGCCATAAACAGCGCCTGCACCTGGGACTCTGGATAAGTTGGAGCCACTTTTAGAATGTGTGAGTAACGTTGCTTCTGTGAGCTATATTTTCACGAAGCTCATACGTAACGTTATGTTTTCCAAATCATTCGTCATTGTATTAGAAAAACAATTGTAAATTAAAATGGCCTTGTTCCTCTCGGAAAGAAGGTTTCACCTTCGTTGTCCTTACCTTCGCCCCTATCACCTGCTCTCTGTTCTTCTCTGTATTCATTTACATCTTATTTTTCTTTATTCTCGTTCGCTTACCCATCCTCTTCACAATTATCTTACTCTTCCTTGTCTTTAAACAGAACGCGAAAAACGATTTAGAACAGTAAATGTCGCTGGAGCCAACGTTTTGACAAGTGGACTTGTCTTCGTCAGGGCGCAAATGCCCGCTCGAGCGTTCGTTTATGTACGCCATTGCAGCATCTCCCGCTCCACAGAAGGACAGGAAGAGAAGAGCGGCACGTGTAAACAAAACAAGAAAAAATATCGCACATCCCACGTGCAGTGGGAATCAAGGAAATGCGAAGCACGCATCACGAACGTAAAATGGATTTGCATTGTTGTCTCACTATACCGATTATGGTACATATGAAGTTAACGAAACGGCCGCAAGAGCACCAAGACTGTGGCATGTAAATGATGCCGCTCATGACGCGCATGTCAGATTCTAATGTTATGGCCTGTTATTTACGTTCTTCATGCAGTCGTGTTGTGCCATATCAATTTTCGTATACATCCCATTAACAAAATGCGTGGCATGTAAATGATGTCGCTCATGATATGCATTTCACGATTTTCTTGTTATAACCTGTCATTTATGATCGTCATGCAGTCTTGTTGTGCCATACCAATTTTCGTATGCATCCCGTTAACGAAACGGCAGTATAGCGCCATGACCGTGGCATGTAAATCATGTCGCTCATGACATGCTTATCATGATTTTTATGTTATGACCTGTCATTTATGTTCGTCATGTAGTCATGTTGCGGCATGGCAATTTTAGTACACATCCCGTTAACGAAACGGCCAGGAGAGCACCAAGACCGTGGAATGTAAATCATGCCGCTCATGACATGCATATCATGATTTTCATGTTATGACCTGTCATTTATGTTCGTCATGCAGTCATGTTGTGGCATACCAATTTTCGTAAACATTCCATTAGCGAAACAGCCAGGAGAGCACAAAACAGATTAGATAGATAGATAGATAGATAGATAGATAGATAGATAGATAGATAGATAGATAGATAGATAGATAGATAGATAGATAGATAGATAGATACTCTCAAAGTCGCCGAAGTTCGCTAAGAAATGCTTCGCATTTAAAGAAAGGGGGGTTGGGGTGCGGAGAAATTGGGTGACAGGTGCTAACGTTACTAACATAAATGGAAAGGACGAAAGCTTCCAAAGAATCCGCTCGTGGTACATATCTTGGAAATACACTGTGTGCACAGTGCTAGAAAGGAGGACCAAGAAAGGAACACATACGCAAAGTGAGTGTTGTACATGTTCCTCCTAAACAGGAACGAAAGCTTGTTCCTCGTTCCTTCCCACTCTTGTAAGGTGTTCCCGTTACAAGTTTCTTTAACTCAGAAAGGAACGCGTTCCCGTTGCACTTCGGAAATTGGAACGTGTCGTTATATTTACGTTACATTTGATTTTTTTAAACTGAAGATTGTGTCGGGTAATTATGAGATGAACTTAAGTGACTTAACATTTTAAAGTAAACATTTTAACATTTTAAACATTTTAAAGTGCACTTTCAGCTACTTACATCGCACGAACTTGAACCTTACTGGCAGCAGGTTATCTGGAGATAAAAAAATATGAGAAGAAATGCTTCTAGACATATTTTCAGGGAGCACCAAACGAAGTCCCGACATATTCTCTGCGATTTTGACTCTAGTCTGTTACAAGTGGCCTACATAATGGTTCTTCCAATGAGCAGCCAGAATAGTGCGCTTCAGATGTGTAAAGAAAAAGTTACTCACATTCACCAATGCGTGTGAGGAGCAAGCCTGCACTTAACACTAAAAGCTATAAATACTGTAGACCTGTCGATTTACATTGGCACATGCAGCAGGTGATTCACCCACGCCTATGAATACTGGAACAAGATTTCCCGATATGTCCTCATTTCCTGACGTAAACTTCATCCCTCAAAATTTCTAGCCTTTTTAATGGTTTGGTAGTCTAACTGACAGTTCTGAATATATTAGCGTTGCTTAGTTCTCACAGTTTTAAAGCATTTGTGATACTGTTATTTTGTTGTTATTTATAGTTGTGCGTAGTGGGTCAGTGCAGAGAAATCGAACTATGTGGTCAGCTGATGAGCTTACCGATGAATATATAACGTGGGAGTATTTCATTTTTCTTATTGCGTCCTGGGGAGTGCGCTTTGTACAGCAGCCCCACTTTCATGCAATGGCGAAATGACATTGATTTAAATAAATAAATAAATAAATAAATAAATAAATAAATAAATAAATAAATAAATAAATAAATAAAATGCTTCACATGCATCACCTTATCAGACACCAAGCAAGCAATGATATCTGCAAGGAAAAGTGACGTATGTCACACATGAAAGGTTCGCAGCGCAACAGCACAACCCAAGCAGCAAAAACGTGCGCGCGTGCTACTGAGCATGGGTCTGCTTCTTATGGGAACAAGGCATGGCAAAATCAATATGTAACGTGAACGAAAAAGTAACAAATGGACCGATTTACACGTAGAACACAAAGCTCCCTTTTCGTTATGCGAATAAGAAAGAGCGATAAATAAATAGTACCTGCACGAGCTTCTTAAAGTTTCTCGCAGATTTCTTCGACACTTCACTTGCATTATTTGATGGAGCACAAGTCATGCATTGGACTAAACACAGGCGTGCGATGTTCAATTCGCCTTGTATGGAGCCATGACCAGGAAGCAATCTAAAATTCCACATCGGTACTAATATCAACAAAATGTAGATGGCACAGGAGGCAACACGGTGTTCCACGATTTTCGAATGTCAGGTGAAGGATCTCTACAGTGTGTTCAGCCTTCAGAACGACGCTTGCCTGCTGTTCAGACTGGCTCAGACAAAGCGAAAGAATGCTGTCCCTCCCCACGTCGTCGGTCTCGTTTCGCGCGCTTCCCAGCGCCTCTGCTGGAGCCTCAGAGTCGTTTCGGCATAACTACGCCCTTTCGTTGACCCCTTTTGTCACAGTGGGAGGGCCAAGTTTTCCAGTTTTCGCTGGACCTGTCGCCCCATCAGCGGAGGCCGGCCGCGCGTGGAGTAGAAGACGCCACGTCGGTACGGTCGCTTGCTCTACGACTTTCGAGAGTCCTGCAAGTTTTGCCCATGGTTTTTTTTTGAGTGAGGAAGACTGCAAACAGGAAAGCGGGGAATCGAGGCTCGGCCTCGCTGGTTGCAGCCCGGCCTTTCTAAGGTCCCTAGATATTTTTCAAACGGCAAAGAAGATGTAGGGATTTAGGCCTATCCGCCTGTGGAACGCCTGTAGAACGCTTATAGAAGGAACGTCGTTCCCTTTGCCGTTACTTTTAAATGTAACGCGTTACCGTTGCAGTTAAACCAAACTTTAAAGTAACGCTGGAGTTCCTTCGTTCCTCCAAAAAGGAACTAGTTCCAGGAACGCCGTTCCTGAGAACGACGTTCCGCACAACACTGCGCGAAGTACAGGCTTTGCGCTTGCGCATGCGTCCTCCCTCCCGCCCCGCACCACCCGAGCCACACACGCAGTGACTTTCACCGAAAAGGTTGTTGCTAAAAATGTAAGTACACTGCTTAACGCCGTTGTTCTCGTCGAACTGGGTGAGGGATCCGCACCTGAAAATAGACTTTCGGGAAGAAACATTGTTAGCTGGTCTTTGTTGCCGCCCCCCCCCCCCCCCTCTCCTCCCGGTATCCAATGGATTCAGCGGTTCCCTTTGAAACGCTTATGCCTCTAGGTTGGAAGGTATTGAACTTGTAGATGGGATACGATTCCCTGTATTTTCTGTCCCTCGGAGATTGGAAGTTTGCCTCAAGTAGAGTCTTTGTTCGTGAAAATTATGACCTGCGATATTAAATTCCTGTGCCACTGCCTTCCCCAGGTTATTCGCGGTGTCCGCGCGGTGCCCGTTTAATCTAATATAAACTGGTTGGCTAGTATTCCCAAAGTATTGCTTTTAACAGAATGAACATTCCAACATGTAAATAACGTTTGAACTAGTGTAAGTGAAAGTGGATTTTATATGGTGGACATAGTCACTTCCCGTGCTTTTAATATTAAGATAATTTTGAATATGCTTGCGAGTCTTACATATGGGACGGGAGCAAGCTATTACGCTGGCGGTGCACTGAGGGTTTTACCTTGGTATGTACTAACAGGTCCTTAAGCTTTCTAGTAGGCCTTAGGTAACTCTTGGAATCTCGGGAGACGCTTTTCTAAGGTGATAGTTACTTGCTAGTATCGGATAGTATTTAGGAATAACATTATGTTGGAAGCGCGTTGGGGTATTTTGTTATGCATGCTTGCGGCTGGTTGGTCTGCGCTTTAGAGACTCTTTTTCTAGTGCTGGTCTCCTATCTAGTTTACACCCGTCATTGTATGCCTTGTTGAGAGCGTCGTGCGGGTGATTTCTTTCACCTAACGTTGCCTTTATATGGCTTAAGTGGTGAACGCAATCCGCGTCATTGCCACAAATCCTTCTTATGCGCCTTGCCTGTCCGAAAAATATCTCTTGTTTGCAGTGTCGCGGATGATGACTATTGTAATCAAGGTAATGCTGGCTATCCGCTGACTTTTTGTAAAATGTCTTTAGTTTTCCTTTTTCGATGGATACTGTCGTGTCGAGGAAATCAATTTTACTAAAAGAGTGGTGCATGGAAAATTTAATGCTGAAACGAAAGTTGTTCAAATGCTAAAAAGTGTGCTTAGTACACTTACATCATGTTCCCAAATAATAAAGATGTCGTCTATATAACGGAGGAAGGTGCGAGGTTTCAGCGGCGATTCTGTGATTCTAGTTGCCCCATGAAGATACTGGCGTAGGTCGGCGCGAAAGGAGTTCCCATGGTGGTGCCAAAAATTTGAAGGTAGTTGGTCCGAGTCAGATTCTAACTAAATAAGTGCAAGGTCTAATTTCAGTGATGCGATGTAAACATGAGTGGCGTGTGCACGCTTGCTATTCTGTATTGCCTTCGAGAGAGCTTCGATTCCTTCTGTGTTAGGTGTATTCGCGTATAGAGAGGAGACGTCTAATTTTACCAGAACTGTCTGATCCGAGAGTACTTGCATTTAGTTAATACACCCTGTATTCCGCTGCAAGTGAGGTGTACCCTGAATAAAGGATGGAAGGGAGGACGGTATGTCAGATAGGCGGTGATTTATAAATTTTCATAACGGCTCCGTCGGGGTCTTGTTATTGGATACTGTGGGTCTTCCCGGTATATCAGTTGTAAGTAGTTCATATATGCTAACCTTATGGACCTTAGGAAGGAGATAGAAACGGCCTGCTTGATTATTATCAGGTTTCTTAAAGGGGGTACTCGGATTGCATGCTTAAATCGCTGGCTAAAAGATCTGTTATCGTGCGTCGTAGCCTGTTGCTGTATTCCACAGTTGGGTAGGAATCTATCTTGTGTTGCTTGTCGAATCTTCCTTGTCGTGTTCTTTTCGGTTGTCTCACTCGTGATCGTCATGCTCTTCCCCCTCCCTTTTTTCTGCTTCACATCAGCGTCGTATTCTTATTCATCCTCTTCGTCTTCTTCCTCCTTGCCCTATTTTTTCCTCGTCTTAAGCTTCGACACCTCATTCCAGTTCTTCCACATCGTCCTCTCTTTCATGCTTTTCGTATTCTCTGTCTTCTTTCACTTTTACTGCCTCGTTGATGCACATTTCTCATCTGGTTGATTATCCTTTTGGCGTTATTTCGGCTTTATCTCCTTCGTCACCTTGCATTCCGTAGTCGTCGCATCACTTCTTGCTTTATATCCCCCACCCCTACTGAAAAAGTCCCCTTCCGTATTCCAATAATTCCATATTTTCCATACAAACTCCATAATTTTTTCATATACTTGCCGTATATTTTCCATATTTTTCCATATGAGTCTTACGGAAACATATGGAATTATTGGAACGGCCATACGGAACGTTTCAGTAGGGCACCCCCTTTTAGTTGTCTTCGTGGACTGAGCCACAGCCAGCGCGATACAGGCATACACCCTGAACAACCGCACATGTCATCAGAGCCGTCGCTGAGAAAACGGTTACCTAAGCGAATTGTGAGGTGTAGTGGGGTGTTAGAGGCCACGAAGAAAGAAGTATTTGCTCCGTGTTAGAGGCACTACCGCTATTGAGGTTGGCTGATATCTACTCTTTTGATCACTGCTATTTTATTGATATCTGAAAGAATAACAGTTGCTATCTGCTAGGTTGATTTCAACTGTTTTATTTCCTTTCCCCTACACCTACGGACCCTGAGCCATGTTCATAACAAGGGCTGCAGGAAATGGTACCCTTTCCTTAATTGAGCTAGAATATTATGAATATTATTAACGCATCAAACAAAAGCCCGTCCACGCAGCCGCACTACTACCTTTTCGGCGTCTTTTTTTTTGCCGCTCATCGTCTGAGTGGAATGGCCTGCCCGGTTCTATTGTTGATATCACCTGCCCATCCTCATTTCCTGAAAAGCTTAAGAACTAACTTATTCCTATGTTTTTGCTGCTAGTTATATGTTTAAGTGGTTATTGTGGATATGTCATAAAGACGTATATTATTTTCATGTATAATTCTTGTGTATGTATATTTATGTATATATATTATTATGTACAAATGTGACTACAAGTGTAACCCACCCCTTCTGTAATACTCCCCTTGAGGGGGCCTTTAAGGAAATAAAAGTGAAGTGAAAAGCAGGTTTCTTGAACCAATAATAAAGCAAAAATATTGACCAGGTTCCGCGACTCGGTTTAAGCGCGAGCTTAAACGAGTTGAGGCACAAATTTGTTGCTTATGGGTTCCTTGTTTTAAGTGGTTGTTTTTGCTACAGGAAGCATGAGGCAAACTCGAAGATACGCATATTCTGCGCAACTAAGTTAATATTGCATTATTCGTGCAAAGAACTTTCCGTTTCGGTTGCTAGGCCCCGAGTTGAACACCGAAGTAACTGTCTTTGTTCGCGCACACTGCTATGTCGTCTACTTTCGTTTGTTGCAACCAACATTTCGTGGCGGATGTCTTTGCCTAGAGTGCAAGTCTACAGCAGGTTTTCTATAGACTCGAAACGTGGCGTCTCAAACACTTTAAGCTTGTCCTTTAAGAGTGAACGCTATGGCTCCATCGTTCCCCGTTCCCATCGCCTCCTTGTAACAGAACTACCTTTCTCGCATATTCAAGGTACATTCTGCGCTATGATATGTGTAGGTGTTTGAGTTTCTGTGTCAGTTGTTTACAGAAACATACAGAACATTTATATACAGTCGAGGGTTCCAAAGCAAAAATACCGTACACGGGACCCCCTGTTAGAATATAAGACAAAGTTAAGGCATTCATAAATGAGTAGAACAGTTGGCTTGATGGCAAAGGAAGTTGGAACAACAAATGAAGTAAGAAGAATTCAAATGCAACCAAAGTCGACATGCGCATATTAAAACAAAAATAACGTTCTCGAAAACTTCGAAAAGTATTAAAATTTATAAAATGAAAACCTAAACAAAGCAAAGGAGAAAAAACACATGGAAAATACTAACAAAAATGATCATTCGAGTACTATTGCGAATGGTATGAATTTAACAGAAGGGATTTCAATGAAACTTTGAAATGTGAAGTAGTTTTAAGAGTCACAACTAACAATTCCAAAGCTCAAGAGAAGTAAATTGAGATCTTTTTTATACCGTAGTTAGTCGAACACGTCGTAACAAATAATTATAATTAGAAGCAAATATCTTAGTGTTAGTATTTCTGAGATTTTGGTATTTCTAAGGGACGCGCTTTCAATATATTCAAAGGAGAGCAGGGAAATAATCAGTTTATAAAACATAATTACTAAATCGTATTGAAATAACTTTTCGACGTGTAAAATGTTGTGCTAATATATTAATTAAGCTGAAAGTATTTGAACATAAGAAACTGTAAATTATGATGCATGTTGCTTGGTTTTGTATATGATGGACAGAATGAAGACGACACGATTGCTTATTACCCAAGCGATTACTTTAATATGAGAATGAATGAACGCAAAGTAGAGTGATAACAATGCTAGAGGTGAAAATATTGGCGCGCCCTGATAAGTGCGCAAATACGAAAATCTGAGTTTTTCCTAATTTAATCAATGTGAACACGAAACTTCAGAGAGGTGTCTGATATAACTCCTAAAAATACAGCAGTGTCCCTCACAAGGATAGAATAATTAGGCAGTGAGGGAGTAAGAATTAATTTTAGGCTTTTGGTTGGAATGAAATACCAGCAATTCAGTTTTAGATAGATTATTTAGTAGTTCATTATCGTAACACCACTTGATCAGGTAGCCTAGTGTGACAATTAAATTATTTATTAGAGAAGACGTAGATTTATTATGTACAGATATAGTCATGTCTTCAGCGTACAAAACGTAGTGGGTGTGTTCATAAAAGGACACACTACGAGTTGTCCGGACTGTTTTTTGGTTTCAACAAAATGTTTATATGGGGTGGCAAACGTCTCCACTTTGCGAAATTTAGCACGGAAATTTGGAAACAAGTATACTTTTCAGTACAGAGGCGAGATCGGAGATCGCTTATTGCGAACGCGTGTGGTTCTGTGCGCTTTTAACTGCATGTCATTGGCCGTGGTCATGCTTGCCGCGTAAGCAGCGGGCGCGGCCACGATTTTACATGACCACGCTTTCTCTGCACGCCACGCATTTACGCTCACGAAAAAAAAAATATCATGCTGTTCATAAAAGAATCTTACTCATTTGAAGTCGAAAAACATTTAGTTTTGTATTATATCACCTAAAAGGAGACACCAAAATCTGCTTGTCACTTTTCGGGATGTAGGCTGCTTGTCCATTGGTTGCTCTTACCCTCCCCATCTCGCATTTTTTGTAGTAAGTCAGCCTATCACAGAACTGCAGTTGCTTAAACAAAGGAGGCTGACGACCAATCCTGGAAGCCGGCTCTGCACTCAGTCGCGCAAATCCGCAGCGCGCACTACGAGTGGCGCCCCCCTCCCCCCCCCCCCCCCCCTCATGATGTTGCAGCACGCGAACGCAATGTGTACCGAACAAAGACATCCGATAGCGCCCCAGGTGCAAAGGAGGATTATAATTCGAAAACTGGGGCATAGTACCTGCCGAAATTTTTCTCCGTTATTCTACGCCCATTGTACTGTTGTCCCTCGATAACATGAGTTTGTGTCGTGTACGATTCCTTTTTGAAAAAGCCCAATGTTTTCATCTTTGAGTAACTGCCTCTGGCTGACCCCGATTTTGGAGGCCTCTTTTCACTAAAGCAGTGAAACTGTATAGATCTCTGTCGAGAGTACCAAAAGTATTCCGGAGGCTAAAATAAGAGATGGTTAAACGAAATACTTAGTTCTTCAAAAAATCCCATGAATGCAAGACTGCAGAAAAAGCGAAAATGTAAATATTTCAAGTGCTGTTTGAAAAAATAGTAATTGCCTATAATTACGAAAAATTTTTGGAATCCGGAAACACGCCTCCTACAATTTCTGACGCGAAAATATGTATGATTTTGTTCTAAACCGGAAAATTCAGTCTATTTTTAGGCATATGTATGGCTGCCTAACAATGTGCTGAGTTTCAAGTATAAAATCAAAATTTCTGATATATTTCACTCTTACCTCACTCTTTTTAATGCCCTAGTGAAGAGGGCTTCGAGGCATGTCTTCCTCATCATTATGAATCAGTAGGTTCCTTATCATTATTAGTCAGTCAACGAATAGACGAGTACACGCGTTTATTCGTTAACATAGCAGACGCGCAATGTATCCCTTTCCTTTAAGGAAAGAGCTGATTGAACATGTGATAAAAAATACAAGTAGCCCATCCTTGACATTGGCGTTAGAATGTCTTTGATAAATAGAAGCCACTCACTGCGTATCTAATACATATGGCTATATCCGCAATTCTCTCACAGGTCGTACGGCCACGGTGGGGATATCACCCGAGACCCAATTGTTTTTAATCGCTTTTAAGAGTTGTTTTTGTCAGGTTTGCAGAGTGTAGGTGTAAAGTCATTTAAGCGTAAGACAAAAAACCTGGAAAAGCAAGAAAGCCACGTATCGATGATAGTGCGTTGAAATTGAAAAAACAAAAAGATGCTCTTTCCAAACAGTTCTTAAGCACAAGAGGCGTAGCACACTAAGCAATGTTTAAAGAATTCCGGGATAAAGTTAATGTGTTTCTAATTGTAGCAAAAGCACGGCACTTCAGTTTCAGTTTCAGTTTCAGTTTATTTCAACATCAAGTTGCAACGTACAGTGATGTTGTGGGCAGTGGACAAAAAGCCTCTAAAATGGGCTTGAAAGCGTCCAGTGACCATAGCCTTTGACAGAGAGCAGCACAATGAAAGATAACAATTTGCGTAGCAAGTAGCATAACGCAGTACAGCAGTGTAGTAAAACAAAAAATAATAATGTACAAGATGAAAATATTCCCAATTAACAATACAAAATTGAAAGTGTAGTCATCATACAGGAAGAGTTGAGTGAAGTCAATAACCTAAAGAAATGATACAAGCTAAGCAGCTTTGCGTGCAAAAATTCTGCACCTGAAGCAATATCTGGGGGAAAAAAAGAGAGAAAAAGAGCGAAAAAAAAGAGAGAAAAGACATGAAGCGCGAAAACTGCAGCCGATATGATGCGCACGCCACAAAGCTTATCTATTTAGGAGACGTGGTAATTGTATGCACAATCTTTGTTCCCCATACGTAGTTCTGCAACGCGGAACCTCCCACATTTCGCGAGATCTGGTGTCACGTGTATTTAGGTTAAATGACAAGTAGGCGATGCTTTTAAGGGATTGGTATTTATTTCTAAGCTCTGATTCATAGCGTTTCATAAGGGTACGTTCATAGAAGTCTGGGAGTGAAACCAAATGCAACTCACGAAAAAGTGGTTCTAAATGACTTTCATACGAAGCATTCGCAATGGCTCGGACGGCTTTTTTTTTTATTATGTGTAATTTACTCATGTTCGAAGCAGTTGTAGTACCCCACACTAGATAACAGTAACTTAAAACTGACATAAATAAGGAGTTGTAAATAAGAAGTTTCACATTTCTCGGGAGTGAATAACGCACCTTACACAATATACCGGCAACTCGAGCTAATTTGGTTGCCACAGCCTCTACGTGAGGATCCCATGACATGTGCTCCTCGAAAAGAACACCTAGACACTTAACTGTGGGTGCTAAATTATTATGTGAATCCTGAAACTTGAGCGCAACTTCTTTATCAATTTTACGATTTTTCGGTCTAAAAAGAACGGCTTTTGTTTTAGCCGCGTTTATTACAAGGGAATTGGCAGTAGACCAGGCTGATAATTTCTGTAGTACTTGGTTACCCTTCAGAAGTGCATCGCTTGGGTTTCTAGATGTAATTAATATGGTGCTGTCATCAGCGTAAATAACAAAGTGAACGGAATTTTCAATGTTTACGAGGTCATTGATATATAAGCAAAACAAGAGCGGTCCCAGGATGCTTCCTTGTGGCACTCCTGAGGTTAAAGGTCTTAAGTCAGAGGAATGGTTGTTTACGATCACTTTCTGCTGGCGGTAAAGAAGATACGAGCGAAGTAATCCTAAAAATACACCAAGGAAACCATAATGGCTGAGTTTTTCCTTCAAAGTGACATGGTTAATGAGGTCGAATGCTTTTGAGTAATCAACGAAAATACCCAGTGCACATTGCTCGCGTTCAAAGGCATCCAGTATTTTTTCTTTTTGTGTCAAAAGTGCATGTTCTGTCGACAGTCCTTTCTGAAAGCCAAACTGCGAGGGTGTTATTATGTCGTGCTTATTATTAAAAGAAGTCATGCGAACGTGAATTAATTTTTCTAAACCTTTTGAAAATACCGGTAAGATGGATATAGGTCTGTATTGGGAAAGCATGTTCCTATCCCCGCCTTTATGTAGAACTATGACCTTAGCAACTTGTAATGCCTTTGGAAAAACTCCATGAGCGAGAGTAGTATTAAAAACGTGTGCCAGTGCAGGGGCAATGATATCAAGGACATGCTTAATGGGACGGATCTGAAGTACATCAATGTCACTACAATTACTGTTTCTTATAGATTTAAATACATAAATTATTTCGTCTTCTGATGTAGGAGAGAGAAACGCGCTTTCCTTTTGCCGGTTACTCAGAAATTTTGTGCAGTTAGGATCATGGGCTTGACTTGTGAGCGATACAAAGTAATTATTGAACGTATTTGCTAAGTCCACCCCTGAAATTACATTTCCGTCTATGGAAACCTCTGCCAATGTATTTGCTTCATTACTACGGCACCCAAGAAAGCTGTTCTGTCGCTTCCATGCTAGGTCCGATTTCTTCATTACCTCGCAGTTAAAAAGGTTATTTAAATATTTTCGTTTTTCACTCCGTAATAGGCTGCTTACCTTGTTTCTTTGTACTTTAAAATTCTTAAAAGATGGCTCACATTTTATTGTTAAAAAAACCTTGAATAATTTATTTTTTTTGCGTATCTACTTCATGCATTGCTTCGTTATCCATGGTTTTTTGTTATTACGGTAAGGTTTTAAAGTTCTATGTAAGAAACATTTATCGTAGACGGATTTGAACATAGACAAAAAACAATTATAGGCTAATTCGGGATCTTCAACGCAATAAATATTGGACCAATCCAATTCTGACAGTTCCTTTCTGAAAGCATTAAGAGAACGCTCATTTATGTCTCTTACAACTACTTCAGAACTGTCTTTCCTCATATCTTTGCATACATTGTGTTTCGCCATCAGAAATATCGGGAGGTGATCCCCGATATGAGCGCCTACAACACCTGACAAGAGACCTGAATCATCAAGATTTGTGACAAAGATGTCAATCAGAGTGGATGAGTTATTACATATTCTTGTGGGTGCCCTTATTACGTTAGAAAAGCCATTGCTTTCGATAGTTCTGCACAGTTCCCTTTGCTGCGCAGATACTTTCAGAAAGTCGATATTTAGGTAGCCTGCCAGAACTAACTTGAAACCATTGTCATTAATCCAACTGAAATATTTGTCAACGATAGAAATAAAACATGGAATACTTCCCGCAGGGGGGCGATACAGGACACCAAAGACAATATCATTGCATAGTACATTCAACAGTTCATAATTATCTGTACAACAGGTATAATGTTCTACAAGACGACAGGTCATGGAATTCTTCACCATGAGCATCACACCACCTCCTAATCGCGATGAACGGTTCAGGAAGTAGGATGTGTAACCTGGTGGCCTAAAAACGTCAGAATCATCCCTATACCACGTTTCTGTCATCATGAAAACACCGGGTTCAAAACCAAATTCGGCTATCAATGCAAGAATGTTATCCTCCTTGTTTCGAGCAGATTGTGCATTCAGATGAACAAAAGTTAACTTTTCAATATTCTTAGAGTGCAATCGATGAACTTCGCTTGGCGTGAGATAAGTAGTAGCCATCGTGCCTTTAGAAGTAGTACATAGGCGATAGATCCGTCATTTATTTAATCTTTTCCAGATCACTGACATGAACTATGCGCTGCGCACGTGAGGATTCGGGAAACTATTCCCTGCTGAAACAAGAAGGCGAGCCGACGTCACATGGAAAACGCTAAATAGTGAGAGAGAGAGAGAGAGAGAGAGAGAGAGAGAGAGAGAACACTTTATTGATGAATCCGGAGATGTTAGCCTGGTTAATGGCCTGGCTTGCTACTCCAGGTACTTAGCGGTGATTATGATATTTACAGTGATCACGTCTAACACAACACGTACATACGGTCACACTTACTCACACACTCATATATACATATATACACTAGAACTCACTTTACAGCGTTTCATTGAGGCATGTTGCCCGTAGAAACGCTATCAGCGCCTTGGTGCTACGTAGTGCGCTGGCGCTGTCTTGCCACGGGCCTAGGAGATGCCGCAGCTCCAAGGTCGTACCGTGTGGCAAGTGAAGCGCTGCCTTCAGAGTCTTTCTATCGGACTCGTAGCGCTGGCAGTTGCACAGGACGTGTTCAATGTCCTCTCGTGTGTTGCATGTGAAGCACAATGAAGAATCAGACTGTTGTATTTTGTGCTTATAATCTCTCGTGTATGCTACATTAAGTCTTAATCGGTGAAGGCACGCTTCATCTCGCCTGGCTAAACCTTGTGGTACATGGAAGCTGCAGGCTGGGTCAATGGCGTGTAGTGGTCCATACTGATGTCCTGGATCACACCAGAAGTGTCGCTGCTGATTCCAGGCAAATGTCGATACCATAGTCGCCGCATCTTTTCTTGAAAGGGGTATGGCTATTAGTGGTGTTTTAGTTCCATGGGCTGTTCTGGCAGCACTGTCGGCCCGAACGTTTCCTTGTATTCCACAGTGGGCTGGTAACCACTGGAATACAACGCGGTGATTAAGTTCATGAGCATTATTGCCTAGCCGCTTGATGTCCAAAACGAGTTGTTCTTGGGCTCGTGGTGACTTCAGGGACTGCGGCGCCGCTCGCGAATCAGAGATTACCCAGGAATCAGGTGTCTGAGCTACGATGTAAATAAGCGCTCTCCGCAGCACAGCCAGCTCAGTAGCTGTGGCAGATGTGCGGTGACCCAAGGTGGCAGAAATTGACATGTTTGCCGACGGGATCCACAGACCTATTGCCGATGATGTATCCGTAACCGATCAGTGTAAATGTGGCGGCAGGATCTGTAGTTGGCGTTAATATGCTCCAGGGCGAAAGATTTCAGTGCTGGAGCTGGCGTGTTACTTTTACTCTTGATGCCCGGTACAGTCGTGACTATGGCCCAAGAGGGTAGTTTCCATGGCGGCCTTGTCGGAATTGATGGCTTTTCGTACATCAGCGGGAGAAGGGTCTGTACTTCGGATGTGGTGGCTGATGCAAGCGGATGGTTGTGAACCCTAGCAGCAAAACTGACACAGGCTCGAAGAAACTCTTGCTTCAGTAGCACTGGCACCGAACGTCGCCGGCTTTCTGTAAGGGTTCCTACGATCGAAGTCTTTTTAGGTAGGCCCAGGCATATCCTCAGCGCTTTAGCTTGCATACTGGTGAGCGCCTGGATACTAGACTTGGAAAGTCCCTGTAGCGCAGGGAAGCTGTACCGCAAGAGACCTTCGCAGAGAGCAGTGTAC
The DNA here is from genome assembly GCA_013339685.2 of Hyalomma asiaticum. Taxonomy (NCBI): domain Eukaryota; kingdom Metazoa; phylum Arthropoda; class Arachnida; order Ixodida; family Ixodidae; genus Hyalomma; species Hyalomma asiaticum. Next base: position 51,569,472 of record CM023486.1, read on the forward strand.
ATTCGCAGCAGAGCAGCCACAGAGCAGCCACCAGCATTGCTGGACATCATACGAAAAATATTTGCGTATGATTCCAGTTTAGCCTTCAGTGTTCTTGTATGAGGCGACCACGTCAAGGATCTGTCGAATGTGACCCCCAGAAGCCTGTGGCTTGGCACGTATGGGATGTGAGATCCTGCCACCTTTAACTTATAGCGCGACATATCTCGTTTAGTGAACGCTATGGCGGCGCACTTCTCAGATGACATGATTAGTCCGCGGTTTCGTAAAAATGTCTGAATGGAGATAATTGGCTTCTGTAATCTTGCACGCAGAACACGTCGATTTCGACCACAGCACCATATGCAGATGTCGTCTGCGTACAAGGAAATCTCGACCGTTGCCGGAATACACTTCTCCAGGCCGATGAGAGCGATGTTAAATAAGGTCGGGCTCAATGCTCCGCCTCGCGGAACTCCTCGAACAACTGTGTGAAGAGTTGTGTCACCATCTTTTGTAGACATGTACACCGAGCGGTCAGATAGATAGTCCATTATCCAGTGGTACATGCGGCCACTGACTCCTACAGACCTTAGGGTCTGTAAGATCGGCTCGTGTAGGACGTTGTCGAATGCGCCCTTTATGTCCAGGAAAACGGCAACAGTGATATTGTGCGCAAGCTTGTTAATTTTAACGCAGTTGGCAAGGCTTATGACATTGTCTATGCTGCCTCGACCATTTCTGAAACCCGACATCTGTGGGGGATAAGCGTCAGCGCTCACCAGCAACCAGTCCAGTCGCATCAGCACCATCTTTTCCATGAGCTTTCCCACACAGCTAAGAAGAGCTATAGGGCGATAAGAGCTGATATCGGTAGGAGGCTTGCCAGGTTTTAGGACAGGAATGATTCTGGCCTGTTTCCAGCTTGGTTCAAGTCGGCCCTTCCTCCAGCTGGTATTGAAGATGTCAAGGAGTTGCGTCTTCGCCTTTTCACCCAGATGGGACAGGTCGGCATAGCTGATAGAGTCGGGTCCAGGGGATGAAGCTTTGTTTACCGACGCCAGAGCACCAATTAATTCCACGAATGTGAAAGGTTCGTCTGTCACAGCTGTACAGTCTGTTGTGGCATCGGTAACGGCTTGTGCTGACTGTAATATAGTTGCAGACGTAACAGCAGTTACCTTTGCGCAGAAAGCTTCCGCCATGTCCAGCTCGCTGACTTTACGGAGCAGTGCGACTGAACTGAAAAGCTGTTTTTGAGCTGGCGGGATTCTCAGGCTGCGCGCTATGTTCCATATCCTTGACAGAGGTTTTCTGGGATCAAGTTTGGAGCAGAAGGCGCGCCACTGTCTCCTGTCCAGCTTGTCGAGGTGACGTTGAATGTGGCGTTGCATTCGCCTAGCTTCGCGAATGTCTTCTCTAGACAATGTCTTACGGGCGCGCCTCTCAGATCTGCGGCACATTGCTCGAAGCCTCTCGTACTCTATGTCAACCGTCGTACGCTTTCCAGGCAGCTTTAGATATTTCGTACTACTGCGTTTTGCTTGGCTTAGCGCGCCTATGAATTCCTCATACGTCATATCTGATGTATCCGAGTGTTCCAGTGTGGCCCTGTATATTTCCCAGTCAGTACAGCGAAGCGCCCGGGCTTTTGAATACTGCATGGGGCCCAGAGCGATGTAAGTTGGTATATGATCGCTTCCATGACTTTCTACGTCTGGAAACCACGTAGCCATAGACGCAAAGCTAGAGGAGACCAGAGTGATGTCGAGCGCACTGGATCGATTTCCTTTGAAGAAAGTCGGCTGACCATTGTTGAGAACGACGAGATCATTTTTATGGGCGAGATCAAGTAGACATCGGCCGCGTTGAGTCGATCTCGTACCTCCCCAGGCAGGATGATGCGCATTGAAGTCCCCCGTCAGAACATGGGGTTCAGGCGTTGTATCAAGTATAGCTTGCAATTTTTTCACATCAAATTTTACTCCAGGTGGTATGTATGCCGCAGCCACCGTCAATGTGAGACTGTTCCGCTTCACTGTTGCTGCAGCGTATTCATTCGAAGCGTCAGGTGGTACAGCATGGATGTTAAATATCAGATCATTGCGAATGGCCAAGAGAACCCTGCTGGTGTCCCCTCCAGTTGACGAATACGTGATGATGTATCCAGAAAGGCGAATTCCAGTGCGCACACGGGACTCCGAAATGGCAATCACTGGAAAGCGGTGCTTACTAACAAACTGCCTGAAGTCAGACAGACGACAGCGAAGGCTGCAGGCATTCCATTGAAATATGGTGGCCTTGTTCCGGACGTTTGTTAAGCTCGTAGATTGGGCTGTCAGCGCCATCTTTCTATCACAGGTGAAAGAAAGTCAAGCAGCGTCAAGATGACCTTTGCAATGGGAGAGGACATTGGGCTAAATAGTTGAATACAGGCAAACCAACCGCAAGATAACCAAGAGGAATTAAAAATAAATAGTCCGCTCGTATAAGGCACCGCATTGGCTAATAATTTTAATAGTTATTTTGTGTCACTTGTCAATTGTCGCCATGATCAGAATATTGCGCAGAATATTTTAAACCCAAGATCATTGAAAAGGGGGGTGCATTCCTGAAGCCGACTGACACTCAAGAGCTACACTGCGTGTTTCGCACTATTAGAAATGATAAAATTTGAGATATCGATGACCTGCAGATTCGCCCGGCAAGTCATTTACTAGATGTAATGAGCCCTGTCTTGGAGTACGCGTACAATCTTTCGTTGGCGAACGGCGTATTCCCAAGGCGATATGCGAATCGCGAAAGTAACAGCACTTTTCCAATCTGGCGACAGAAACAAGTTGGCACACTATAGGCCAATATCAACCCGGCCCTTTTTCTCTGAATGTCTTGAAAAGTTGATAAGTATATGGGTAACCTCATTATGTAACAAGCACAATATGCTTAGAGATTTAAATTTAAAATTTGAAAACGCCGCTCAGCTGCGTTAGCATTATTCACTTAAAAATAAATCATTTCGGGAGGCTTAGAAGAAAATTTGGTTACTCTTGGCATATTCATCCAGTTTCCAAAGCCCTTCGATACCATTAACCACAACACCTTACTAACAAAACTTGACATTTACGACTCTAGTGTAGCATCTGTAAACTTAATACGGAATCATTTGCAGTATGGGCATCCAACTACTGTTATGAGCAACCACTATTCCAAAAATTTACCCATACACGCTGGGGTTCCCCAAGGAAGCATATTAGGGCCACTGTTGTTTAACATTTATATAAATGATTTACCGAATATCAATACCACAATGCAATTTTTTATCTCTGACGACGACACTAGTTTACTTATCTCCTATAGAAACGTCGCAGAACTACTCAGTACTGCTAATAACGCATTAGAACAAATAAATAAGTGGAGCTCATTAAAGGGAAACTCCAGCAGTTTTTTCACCATATTCTGATATCGATATTTTCCTATAGCACTGATAGTCCTGTAGCAGCCGGGGTTGTTCAATTTGCTCAGAAACGCACCAATAATTTTAAATGACCGAGTGAACGGTGTGTTGAAGCCTAAACCGAAACGGGCAGACGCTTCGTGCAGCGTATGCGATGACGTCACAGTAGTGATGCAGAACTATCGATAGCCCTATCGATACTATCGATAGTTGAGTCACTATCGAACTATCGATGGTACGAAGAACTATCGATAGCACTATCGACTGTAATTTAAATAGCATTGTCAATAGTATAAAACCAACTGCGCGAACTCATCGCCGCGTAAATTTGGTTCCCTGTGGGCGTGGTCTATGGTTGTGGGGATAACCGTGGCAGGATCGGCAAGGCGGCGCTATAGTTCGAAATTATTTAAATACAACATCAAGCGGGCAGCGCCAGCAGTATTTCTTTGTTTACTTCTTATGCAGCTTCGCACCTACTAGATCCTTTCACACACGGATCGGCAAAGCAAGAGAAAGCAAGCAACTCAAAGTAGAAATCGCGAACGGAATAGGTATATCCGTCCAGGAATTTGAAAAAAAAAACCATCCGCCCGGGGCGCACAAAAGCAAGCAAGGTAGCTCATATTACGTGGCTCGTATCACATGCTTATGTTCCTTCACCAAAACGCTTGGCTTACAAATGATAATTAAATTGAACGGTTCAGTGGTAGCGGCAAGGAAGCCGTTCATGTCGCGGAAATGCAAGACCTCGAATTTATGTTGCGTTTTGTGGTTTCAAATAAAAAAAAATCACGAACTTACTTTTCTTTGTAAGGTTTGACTGCTTGGTTTTGAGCATTCATTTCTTAGTGGATATATTCCGGCATTTTCACTGAGATAATTTCATTCACAAAAAGATTGCTCATAAATGAAACGAGCCGAGTAGTGCGAATAGTAGCCTATTGTGACTGTTAGAACTATCGGGAAATGGACTATCGATAGTATCGATAGTTATTTTTCAAACTATCGATACTATCGATAGTCGATTTGCCGATAGTTCTGCATCACTACGTCACAGCCTTCCCGCCGTCATAAATATGGAGTTGGGGCCAGAAAAATGACTGTGGGCGTGTCATCCGATGATGTATTGAGTTATGCCGGCTTTCCCGTGCTCAACAGTGACGATTTTAATAGTGCTGAAGTACTGCCGTTTTGCTCCTGACCGCCTGCCTTCTCGGGTAGGCAGCGTCAAATGTAATGACGTCTCAAGACACAGGGTGGCTCGCACGAACATCACCTAAAATATTTTTAAATTCATTTTCTGGAAAACTATATTTCCAAGCGTCTGGTTGGGCATATATTATTACAGTACCAAGGAGAACATATATTAAAAAATTTTGTTGAGATAAGTGGACACTGAAAAATCGCCTGAGTTGCCCTTTCAAGTTTGGAACTATCCATGCTACAGAAGGCGCGCTTTCCCAACGAAAGAACGAAAAAGGAATGGTGCATGGATTTATTGAATTAGGAACTTCCGCGATGTAGATAGTAACTTCGGTCAAAAGCTTAGGCGTCATTTTTCACGGGAACACGTTATGGAATGAACATGTCAACATTATTGCCAATAAGGTTGCACGAGTTAAAGGAATACTAAAAATGTTTCGTCTCTTGTTACCATTAGGAGGGCATATCTTGCTTTACAATTTTCTTTATCTATCCTATATTAACTGTTGTGGTATGTCATAGGACAGCACAACCAGCTCAAACTTCAACAGAGTGTTCCTGTTGCTAAAGAAACCCGTTTGTGCGATCTCAAATATTTCATTGGATGCACACACTGATCCCAGTTTTGACCAGTTGTGCATCATGCCAATAAAGTCACTGTACATTACAATTTTGCAACAACGGCTTTTAACAGAAAGGAAAAAAAAGCCCGAGTTTTCTTGAGCATCATCAAGGCTAACGTTAAAGGGACTGTCTACCGTCTTTCATCGCTGTCCCGTTTTTTGGCTCAACACAAAGCGTACCTCTCGAAGTGTCCCAGCGTGCAGTGGTTTCTCCAGAATCTCAATAGAAATTATTAAAACACAATTTTTTTCATCCACGAAGTCGCTCCTTTCCTAGTGTAGGCATGCCAGCAACACTGGGTACCGCGCATGATGCGTCGTCGTCTCCCTGGAAACCCTCTCGGGCGCGGGAGGCATCTCAACGCGAACTGGCTTCAAGGTCGGCATTCCAGAGGCGACGACGAGGAGGAGAGGCGAGGGAAAGTCGGCGCGCGGGGGTGCGTCTCGGACATGCAGCGCCGCATGCATGACAAGCGCACTACTATGCGCCTTCGCAGGCAGACGAATTCGAAGGCAGCGCCACATGCGCCACCCCGAAAGCAGCGAAAAAAAGAACAAATTGCTCTTGCACGCTATAACAAGGTGTCTCACAGGGTGAAGTACGCATGTAAGACATACATAATAGTTTTTCAGCAGAGTATGCATACCTGCGTGGGCTGGTTCTCGTACACTTGGAAAATGACGAACACGCTGTTGGGTGTCGCTAGCGGCGTTTCTTGCACCACTTTCAGAGCGAAATTAAAAACATAATTCCTTTTTTGTGGGGTGAAAGCGTGGTCGTTCCTGTAAATGTGACGCACGATCTGCCCAATTTTACCACAATCTCAAAAAATTTTCTGAGCGGTAGACAGTCCCTTTAAATTCGAGCACGTTCAGTGCACGTCACAGAGAACCATGGTATGTTGCACATTCTAGAACAAATTTTGGAAACGCAATGCTGTATGATGTCTTGCCATCTTAACTCTTTTCATTAATCATCATATTTATCGCTCTAAGGGTGGACATGTACTGATCATTCTTCCTTTTACTCGTCTGCCTCATTTGTATTTTTGATGAACATGTACTTTATGTTGAAAGCGCGTGCGGATGCGTCTTCAAACTTGTACCTTCATTAGTGCGCTGTGTGAGACGCAAGCGCTTTAAATTAGCTGTATTGTACTGTTTCTCGTTGTTCTGAGAGTGGCAAGAACGCGTTTTTTTTTTCGGGGGGTGAAATTGGCACGAATGGTGATTCGTGCCAATTTCCACCCATGCTTCTTTTTTGTTTGCACATGGATCTTTCTGTGTAGATGCACATGTTCATGCATTGTACTCTTGACTTTAACCGTTTGCTGGTTGTTGTCAGAAAGGGACACATGCCTAGTCAAGCCGTTATGTGACGTCTTTGTTGTGTGCACTATGTAGAGATGTGAAATGAAGTTCAAGTTGACGTGGAAGAAACCTAGCGTCCCAGACAAGGCCACGCCGCAAGGCTCCGTCCTGTGGCTTCTCACTGACAACCTGGCGCACATGAAGGTCCTCCGCATTCTTGGAAGCATTCCAAGAATGCTGCTGTACGTCCACTATGCGAATGATATTACGCTGTGGACGCGAGGCACGTGCACTAAAGAGCAAGAGAGCTGTCGCCAGAAAATTGTTGGACTTATCGAGAACTACCTCGACAGCTGCGGCCTCCACTGCGCACCCGAAAAACACAAACTACTCGTACTGAACGCCCGCACGAGGGGAAGACCGTCCGCCTGCAAACATTCCAACTTGTGTATCACGCTCAACGGAGTCCAAATGCCAAAAAAGCGGCTGCATATCTGCGTGCTTCGCTGCAAACGATGTCGAAAGACGACAGACGTCTGCCACCCCTGATACGTAACACCCTCTCTTCTCCCTGTCCCATCCCTCAGGCTCTTCTTCTCAACTCTGACTCCTATCCTACAGGATGCAAAGGAAGTTTTGCTTAATTCAATTAAAATTCCCCGCGTTCTCCCAGCTCGCGCTATCTGTAACGCACCACAGTGACCGACCGCTCGCTTACCCGTACATCGGGTAGGCGAGCCCGTACAACCCTATATCGACAGTCGTACATCGACAATTAGGTTAAACACATGCCCTGCGACGCGGTGCCGGTGACAAACAAGTTCCTGTTCAGCGCAATGACAGAATAAATATTTGCTGCACATGTGTGAAGTTATCGTGGGCTCTTAGGTATCCCCTCATCACACAGACCTGTTAAGGCAGTGGCGGCGCACAAGCCCACGGTGTAGTAAATCGCTTCTTGCAATTTTCGCCCAGCTGCGCTGCCCCGCGGACACTGCCATGTCCTTCACAGAACGGAGGTGATTCCGAAAGGTAGGAAGTGTGGTGATGAGGCGCACTATAACTGTCCCTCTGCTGAGCGAGCACGCACGAAGGCCAGCGGCCGAGAAAGCGCAGGAGAGAGGAACGAGAAAGTGGTTGTTTCGCCGCTTCCGGCTCGCGCTTCTCATCGACACCATTGCTAAAGCGTGCATTAATGTAAAACCAGTCCATTCTTAAGTGAACGCAAAAGACCACGGTTATGTACATAGAAGCTGCCCAAAAGATACATGATGCTTCCATCGCGATCTATCAAGTTGATGTGCATGAGTCGTGCCTGGACTAGTTTTCTGGTTGGTTTTCAAGAGCCGTTTGAATCGGCCGGGAGGTTCAATAATGTGACAGACAGACGTACAGATAGTCTAAGTTTTTTGCATTTAGGTAGCCCCAGAAGGCTATCTTGTTTAAAAGTCACCGCGCTTCGCATACTCGGCTTGCACTTGCGTGGACATTCATCAGGTGCTTCCATGCTTCCTCAGCTACAACGCACGATTTTCCAATTGACACATCTCATAAGGAGGGTAGTCAACTGACTCAGCGGCCTCAAGGAACGGGTTACCCTGGCGTAGCCCAAGCTCTATTAATGATCCTCCAGAACTGGCCCACATTTCTGAATTTGGCAAAAGGTTAAGGTATTTCGCCCGTACAAGCTCACAATGTCTCTTGCCTAATGTCTCTTTTTTCAGGTGGTGAGCCCCCGTACACTTCGACCAAAGCAACAGAATTAAGCAGTGTATTCTCTTTTTTAGCGACAAATTTCTGTCCATTTATATTAGTCACTCTAACGACTGTCACCTGACCCCTTCTACCGCCCGTTTCCTTTCTTTGTTTTCTTTTTTTTTGTTCGCACGTGCTACTGTTCTCCTCTCCTCTCGTGGACGGGCCCGGCCACGGCGGCTGCATTTCGATGGAGGCGAAATGTTGAGGCCCCTGTGCTGTGCGATGTCAGTGCACGTTAAAGAACTCCAGGTGGTCGAAATTTCCGGAGACCTCCACTACCGCGTCTCTCATAATCAGAGCTGGTTTGGGGACGTTAAACCCTAGAAATCAATCAAATCCTGTGGACGGGGGAGAGTGTGCAAAGTGTACAGAAACGAACGCTCGAGAGCGCAGTTGGCGTCCTGACCACAAGTCCACTTGTCGAAACGTTAGAACCAGCGACATTCCCTGTTCTCCATCGCTTTATATCACTGTGTGGGCAGTCCACCCAGATCTCGCCCGCCAAGAACAGGGACTTCAAACGGCCTTAGATGTGACTAGTGCTTGGTGTGGCCATATCGGATTGGAACTATCGAAAGCAAAAACAGCATTCATGGCCGTAGGAAACAAGTACGGGCGCCGTGCACTCTCAAGCCGACCTATTCGCCTCTCGTTTAATCTCGAACCTGTACAGGAGGTCTCAACTCTTCGCGTGTTGGGTCTCGAAATCGCTCAGAATGGTTCTTTGTCCCCATGGGTCAAGTTCGCAAAGCAGCGCGGGGTAGAAACAATTCACCTTATACGCCGGATTGCCCAAAAATCGGGCGGTGGACGCACCACAATTGCACGCCACCTTGTCAAGGCTGTACTTCAGCCACGCCTTGTGTACCAAGCCCAATTCCACCATCTAACAAAAGCAGAATGGGCACGTCTTGAGAGTATTAATCATGAAGCTATGCGTGCGATCACTGCGCTTCCGCGCATGACGATGATTCCGAAGTTACAGGCAGAGGCACAACTTAACACGATTGATGAATGGGTACATCAGCGACGTTCTGCACGCGCACTGAAACTGTCAACACTTCCCACCGTTGCTGCGTTAGCTCGACACATGGGATGCGCAGTACCCATTGTCATCGATACGGCCACAACACCTCCGTGGAACCGCATACAGCTCACGGATAACAAGCCACTTGGCCGTCTTCATCGCCCGATTCCTCGCCAGGCGACGGCGATGGTCTCCCGTCTTAATCGCACCGACAACACACCGGATATCCTTGTAGGATATGTCGGTGCCAGCATGACTAATGGCATGGTGTGCCCAAAAATACCACAAGCAGGACAGACATGCACGTATGCAGCTGACCCCGAACAACCGGCATATCTCGCTGAACTTGCAGCTATACAGGACGGCCTTAACGCATTGAGGCGTTTTGTTGAAGCGGAGCGCTACTCCAAGCTTGTTCTTCGCACCGATTCGACGGAAGCAATTCGCGACATCCGTCGTGTGGCCCGATCGACGGCGTTTTCAGATGCCATTCATCAGCTGGAAAGAAACATTGGCACAACGATACGCATCGAATGGGTTCCAAGAGCGGCATTGTCTGGTCAGCTAGAGGCGGATTCTGCCAGTCGCTCGCCTGGCATAATTTACCCGCTGCCGCAATTCCCCGAAGATAACCGCGGAAAACTGCTACGCCAAAAGGAATGTCTCCGACGCACCACACGAGCACTTATACCACCGTGTGGTTCTGACCTCCCTGGTGGGCTTACTCGCTTAGAGGAGGTGGCGCTTCGGAGACTTCGAGTCGGGGTTGCTCTTACGCCGGCAGTGACCGCCCACTGGCCGCAACACTGCCGCGCAGCGTATGGAACCACATGCCCCTTTTGTGACGCTCCTATAAATGCAGTGGACGTGACACACTTGCTCTGGTCGTGCGCGGGCCTGCAGCAAGCACGCCTTCGTCATCTGAGAGCAACCGGTCACCGTCCCGGTCGCCCTCCGGACTTACAAGGGTGGATAAATGGACCATTCCACCGATCCTTGTTAAATTTTATGCATGAGTGCAACTTGTTTGTTTATGTGTGATGAGCCTCACGTGTTACTTTGTACATTTTATGCCAAAGGGCAGTCTTTCGAATAAAAAAAAGCACTACCATAGCAATACATATGTTCTGCTACCATTCCGTATGCTCTTGTACAACTTTTCGCGATCCCATAGGAATACCTGAACGAACGACGCTTCTGATAGCGCATCAACGCGCCACATTAACGAGGAGCACAACATTTTTCGACAAAACAGACATCTCTGCTTCGGACTAACGAGAATGCAGGCATTACATTGCAACATGAGCTACCATTCATTTACTACGCTACTGTCGACGTTTCTGGTTAGCCCGTGTTAAGTATGCTCATGAGCAATACGGTCTTTGTTCAAAGCGCCTGGTACACACGCGCTTTGCAGAAAGGCCGTGATCCTACTTGCAGGACGTTATTTTGCACCATGAGCTACGGTACTATCGACGTTCCCGGTTAGTGGACGGTAAGCATGCTCATGAGCTGGTAGACATGAGCGTTGCAGAAATACCGTGGCCCTACTCGTGACACTTGGCTGCATACCAAACAATACGTGATAGGCAATTTCTTCGCTGACTTTTTCGCATGACACATATTCCGACAGGGATTCGAATCTGCAGTTTCTTTTTTTTCATTCCTGTTTTTCTTTCATTTCGTCGACACATCACACGGCAGCACCAAGATCAACAGGGTCCCTCAAAAGCGAAACAAAACCACGGAGCTTCGTCAGAAAAGCTGTACAGTCTGCATAATCGGACACACACAAACACGCACAATCATCGCCACTTTATTAAGAGCATGTCCCGGCATAAACATGCCGACACATTAGACAGAATCATCACACAATTTTATAACATATGCGAACGCTTAGAAAACCGCTACTCCCGAAACCCCAAAACAAATGCATCGTCAGATAAGGGCTGGTGGTCCCATGACCTAAGTATTGAAAGGAAAAGTGTCCGTGCTTTACGACGCCGTAAACAACGCGCTGAAGTGCCCTCTCTACGCAACTATTATCAAAAAGAATATGCCTCTGCGTTCTAACAATATAAATCAAACATTTCTAAAGCTAAAGACTTATTTGCCAAGGACATTTACACATCCGCTACTAAGAAACATCTTTTCGGAGACCATTTTAAACTGCATTTTAAAAACAACACACAGTAACGAGCTTACCATCATTAAAATGCCCAAGCGGTACAATGAGAACTTCCGTCAACGAATCGGCTCGCCTCCTACTAGACGCCCTAACTGCCGAAGATAGCCCCCTAACTGACACCCCGATTCATTACCAGATGCGCGAAATTCACACGTCCGAGTACCCCTGGCAAATTTTAGATCTTCCTTTCTCTCACAACGAAATCGAATATGCTGTAATGTTAATTACCACACAGTTGGCACCAGGATTACATAATTTAACCGGATAATTTGTAAAACAACTTTATCAATTACATCCACAATTCTTTTATTTTATCTTCAATACAGCGCTCAGAATAGTGCATTTCCCTGCACCATGGCGTAACGGTAAAATCACTTTCATCCTAAAACGTGGAAGTCCCCCTCACGATCCAAAATCATACCGACCTATTGTCATGAATTCGATATCCGGTAAAGTACTGGAACGACTACTAAATTCCCGTTTATACTATTTCCTCCATACCAACCACCTAATCCATGAAAATCAGTTCGGATTCATCAAGACACGCAGCGCAGCACCAGCTCTTTATCAATTACGACAATTCCTAGAATACTATAAATCAAGTAAACAACCGGTCCTCCTCATCTCTTTAGATTTCTTCGGGGCCTTTGATAGTGTCTGGCATATAGCTGTCCTCAACTTCTTTAGAAAACACCGATGCCCGAAAAACCTGTACCTTCTACTGCAGTCGTTTCTCACAAACCGCACCATCACATTTCCCATTCAACACCGGCACCGAAACAGCATCTCCATCGGTGGGTAGCCCACAGGGCTCCCCCATCAGTCCCCTCCTTTGGAATGTTATCATACATTCCCTCCTAGACATAAACCTACCCCATAACGCGCACATACAAGCCTATGCAGACGACACCATCATATTACTTCCTGGAACCTCCCAACTGGACTTTAAAAACAACGTCACCCGTGTTTTACACCCTGTAGAGGAATGGGCAAAGCTACAAAAGGTAACTATCAGTTCAGACAAATCTCACTACACGTTCTTCAATAACGGACACAGAGGCACATCAAGGCGCCGTCCCTCCGTTAGGTTAGACGGTGCCTTTCTAAAACATAAATCATCCGTTAAGCTCCTTGGCGTTGTATTTGATACAACACTTAATTTTCATTCCCACATCGAATATCTGAAAACTAAAGCCGAAATATTCACTGCACGATTCCTCGAATTTCTGCGTTCCCAACATAATCTAAACAGCATGCTCATTCGCCGGCTATACAGACAGGTCCTACTTTCCTCACTTATGCATCACCAGCGTGGTGGCTTTCCCACCCTCCACGCTTCCAAGAGATCGCGTACTATCACTTCAACGATCAGTCTTGATATCTATCACAGGCTCGTTTTATACAACCAGAACGTCAGCATTACAAATAATCGCCAAAGCTCCACCCTTAGATTTAGAACTCACCCGCCTATCAGCAGAATTTTCTCTCTTTACACAAAAAATAGTCACGCGTTATGGCACACGTACACTAAATCCCGACCACATCCAGCGCGACATTGCACCCTGTCTTGATCACCCCAGCTTAAAACACAGATTTTCCTTTACTGAACTTGACCCCTCCCAGCACGACGACGCCTTCCGCCTACCCGTCCTGCATGCATACACGGGCGGTTCCTTTACCTCCATTTGTACCGGCTCAGCATACATACTAGTGGATAACCAAACCCGAATTTTGAAGGCCGAAAAATATAAAATAACACATGCATCTGGCGCCTACAGAACCGAACTTATGGCTGTCACCGAATGCCTACAGTACATCGGCACGCTACACACTCAAACCCCTGTTCACCTGTACACAGATTGTCTTTCATTACTACGTAAACTTGCAAGCCTTAACGATAATGACGAGCCATCAAAAACATGCTTTAGCAGTTTGAAACACAAGGCATCTTTTTCAGATTATTTCACGTTCCTGGTCATAAAGGCATATTAGGAAACGAATTGGCAGACAGACTAGCAACTTCAGCAATGCGTTCTGTTCTGGGTGTGAGAGGATGGCCGCATATTCAATCCGCACCGTTCGGTCCGAATTATACAAAATTATGATTTCTCATTGGCACGCATACTGGCAAACAGAAGGGCCGAACACATCATTATTTCACTGGATAAATAGCGTCTACAAAATTCCAAAATTGTTTCCACCTAATCGGAAGTTACCACATCTAATGATTGGTCACGGCCATTTCCAATATTACTTCAAGCGATTTAATATAACCATGTCTGACCGGTGTGCATGTACAAAAATATGCGTAGCCGATCTACATTACTTTAACGATTGCCCAAGAACGCAACACGTCACTGAACACTTACGAAGCCACACAGATCCAACAATATCACACGCACACTTCCGAAGCTTCACGTTCATCGTAGTTTAGAGCAAAGGTAACACACAGTAAAGAAGGACCGCAAACAACAAAGACGCTTTTCCACCTTCAATAAATCAGTTGTTAGTAGCGCCTTTGTTGTTTGTGGTCCTTCTTTACTGTGTGTGTTATCTCTGCGCTAAACTACGATGAACGTGAAGTCTGAACACCAACTAGCCCAACTTTTAACTATTTTAAAGTACAGTTCCCAAGATATATACTAGAAAAAAAAACGCGTGCATACTTAATTCAGCTTGTTAACATAATGCGCGAATCGGCGGTTGTCATACCACCCCCAATCGTTATGCAGACATTTCTCAGACATAACCGGATACCTCATCGCACCTTCCCAATCCCACGTCTACAGTTCACATACTTTTTCCTTGCAACAACCCATCCGACGCGGAATGCCCAACGCTATAGTTGCAATTACGCCAAGAAAAGGCGAGGAGACCTCGGCAGCTATGACGTGAGCATCAACTTTTCAACCCACATAGACCCATTGTTCATGTCCTCCTACTGATATATCAGAACTGGTTTTGGGACGTTAAACCCCACAAATCAATCATCAATCCTACTGATATAACAAAACCCGCCTTCTGTATCTGCGCAGAACGTTTCTCGTCGCAGGTTTCACCTCCTCTTTACTCACAGTTTCAGCCAAACGCTCCGCCACAATCTGCAGATGACGCCTACACGTCCGCCATGCAAGGCCGAGGCGCCTGGCTCGAGTTGTGGCTTCCACTACGTCGTCGGTCACGGAACTCTAAACCAAACCTACCAGTGCACTCCCGCTTTCCCCTTGTTACAAGGACGCTCTCGCTGCTGGTAGCTCTCACTGCTACGTTCTACTTGGCACTCGCGTTACCATAGTCTTCATCTCCTGCCTTTACTATAGAAGGAAAAGCCCTGCAGGCCTTGCTTCCGAATACATAACTTTTTTTGCAATTGGCTTTTCCACAAAATTTTCTTTTTGGGAACACTTCCCCTTATTTCTTTATGGGGCAATCGGCTTTAAGCCCGCTTATACCTCCTGGTGGCGCGGGCTACCCCCCCCTTTATTTTAATTTAACACACACACACACACACACACACACACACACACACACACACACACACACACACACACACACACACACACACACACACACACACACACACACACACACACACAATCATCGCCATTTCTTTAAGAGCGTGTGTCGGCATAAACATGCTTATTAGGGCGAGATTGTCATCTCATACATATTTCTTTAAAGCAGAAAAGCGGAACATCTAAGAACTTTGTGTCTGGTATCTACGCTTCCATGACTCACATGTCTTTTCCGTGTTAAGCGCGGAACTTTTTAGACGCGAACGTGATAGGAAGGTATGACACACGAGTGCTCGTGTGTTTGTAACTTTCATGTCCCGTCCGCGGCTAGAAAGTGCCGCGCTTAACACCGAAATTTCGCGCTAACAAGGCCAAAAATCTGTCACAGGTCCTCCTCGTTTTCTCTTCCGGTGTCTGCTACTTCACAAAGTCGTGATACTGAATATGTCTACAAACAGCGCGAGTTTTTTCTTTAATCTTATAGCTGAGGTTTTCCATATTATATAGCAGCGTTCGAGAGTAAAGTTTTACTATTGACTTAAACAGTGAATGACATCTGCCCGTTTGCTGATGCATTTTGCCTGTTGTGATAATTTCTTCTTTTTCTGTAGGTGCGAACCAGTGCGATCTTAATGTTTGGGGACAGTTGCCTCAAGAAGAAGGACAATTGCCTCTATGTGAAGAAGAGCTTCAAAAACTGTGCACACAGGGACCAAAGTACAAGGACTACAGGCCCAACTGCCAGAGTTAAATTGCGAGAATAAATTACTTTCATATGTATTACAGTGCCGTAGTCGTCCTGTTGGTGTTTGTGAGGCATGAAAGCATCGGTCACGAATTGATATAAGATAGAAAATTCAGTTCCTTGCAAAATTTTCATAGGTAGTAAAGGAATCCTAACGTCCCTGTCTTTAGATATGTCTGAAAATTTCACGGGCTTGGTACAAAAAGCAGCTGCCAACGCCGCGTAGTTCTTTTGAAGCAAGCGCTACGAAGCTGATTGACGTCTTTGCCTAAATGGTGAACTGTAGAATCCGCTTGCTTATAAGCCACTTCGACTATTGGTTCCGAGATCGTCCAGAGTCGGCACCTAGCGGTCAATGGACGAAGCTCCCATATTTGCATGGTTCCTTCGGTCGTCTGCAGGCCAGTGTGTGTTTAAATTTGCCCAGGCACCATGCATATAATTCAGGAGGCTCTTTCCTTGTACTGAGCAGCGTTAAATGGCTCTTCGTATTTCTATCTATGTATACAAAAGGCTTTGCGCTGCAGTCTTCCCTACTGCAGCAACATCACGCCGGTTTGGTGCAATAGCGGTTTTCACATCATTCGATCACCGGCTATTAGAATAGGACAACCAGACAACCCGAACGATCTGTTATTGGGTTGTTGATTTGGTCTTTGTTTTCCCCACATTCAGATGTACGAATAAATGCATATCGCATTTAAGTACTTGCGCCTAAATTATCACCTTCTCTCTCTCTCCCTCTCTGGGATTTTTAATTGCTAGTAATTTTTGTAATTGTTCGTTTAAATCTGACATATCCTCTAGGTGGTGTCCTTACGTTTCCTCTGCCTGAATTTGTCTTTCTTAATAGCTTTGCTTCATAAATTTTACTCCCACATTCGCGGTGCACCAAGCACGGCTGGTACGGTGTAATATGATTTATACACAGGAGGAACACGGTCGCCAATGCGGGGTTCGTAAGTGTGCGGATGAACCGCATAGCTATAAGCTCTAACTTATACATTGTCACGAAGGTGATCAACACGGCTCAGCAAAATAGAACGGTCTGCTTTAATGATGGCGTATACCTCGAAGAAAACGCTCGCACGACTGAGCTCTTCTCTCTTCTTTGTCTTCGGACTGTAGATGCGGTGCCCGTAGTGGGTAGCTCGCTTCATATATATATATATATATATATATATATATATATATATATATATATAGTACTGAAGAAAGAGACAGACACAGCGCCTTTGTTTCAGGCCGGCTGTTCTATTCTATAATCAAAGAAGAGGCGTGCAGGACACGGACAGAACTATGTCGTGGTTTAAACGCAATAATATAATTCCGATGAAAATTCAGATGTTGTGCGGTTTTCTTCTTCCTTCTACGGGACACGCGAACAGGATTTGCGCGATTATTTCAGCCGAAGCATGGCGGCAAGTCAGATTTTATCGCCACTGTTTAGAAGCCAGCTGCGCCACCCGGGGAGACCGTCAAAGGAACCGCACTTGCGCCAATTGGTTGAGAGTTTCCGAGCAGCACGCGGATTTTTTGTGGAGGACGAAGCTAGCGGATCTACTGCAAAGTAAGAGGAATTCTTTTTCTACTAAATCGCCGTCGGAAAAGGTAATGATTCTCGGAGACGCCGTTTCGGACGAGAACCACAAGAAAATTCTACCATTAGGCCCTAAGTACTGTTTTCATCCTAACCTAAAAGAAGTTGACGTTTTAAGCTTACCTCGATCTATAACTAAGGTTATTCCGGAAGTTGAACGGTCTCGCTGTATTTCAGATTGCTTCGCCAGCATCAAGCATTCGAACGATCTCGTTAAGGCCCCTGACCCTATCCGACCGGTGGTAAATTACTGTGTAGAACATAAGCTTCGACCTGTTTTATCTGATAAGGAAGGTTGTTTTGTAATAATGTCGAATAGCACTTTTTCAGATAAAGCCTCAGCAGCTGTTGAAAAGAATTTTAGACCTGTGAAACTGAAACCTTCCGTAGTAAAACAACGAGCTGTCGATCTCCTGTTGAAACATAATCTAGATAAGATAGCTTCCAGTGTTAAAACGGCGAAATTGCTCACTTTAGAATTATTTTTCTCGGCGAAAACCCATAAGCCAGAAATTCCGTTTCACTCGATTGTATCAGAGTCAGGGACTTGGCAAGTTTGTGTAGCTAGCTATTTGCAGAAGTGCTTAACATCCTTAAGTTTATCTGACCCCTTCCGTGTACGTAATTCTCAGGCTCTAGTTCAGTTGTTAACAGAGGAAAATCCTGGCGACTGTACAGCGTTTAGCATGGATGTTGAAGATTTGTATTACTCGTTGCCGCATGAAGGTTTATTAAATTGCGTGAAAGAATGTATTCAAGAACAAGGGCAAGAGTCCGGTTTCATAGATAGATGCGGAGTTTCCACAGGTACCTTTCTAGAAATTCTTTCCATGTACTTAACGTCAACATTAGTTGGATACAGGGAAGGCGTGTTTGTGCAGAAATCAGGAATTTGTATAGGTTCAAAGGTAGCCCCTATTCTAAGTGATCTATACTTGAGCAAGTTTGACTGCCGTTTAAAAGAGGCCTTAGGGGACCGCATCATCAGGGTATTTCGGTATGCGGACGATTACTTGGTACTTTGTAGTAAGGATGATTTTGAATCCGTCGTCACCTATGTAAGCGATCAATTTAAACTTAATGGAGATGGTCTAAGGTTTACGAAAGAACTACCGGAGAGCAACGTAAATAAATTTTTAGATATCTCGTTGTCTTTTGAGCAGAATCACGTGTGTTGGCAGTATTCCCCTAGAGCATCTAAGCCGTTGTTAAACTTTGACTCCAAGCATTCGAAAGTAGTAAAAAACGGAATAGCCTTGTCCTGTTTAAAGTCAGCCCTATCGAAGACGTGCGTGCACCGTTTGACCATTAGCTTTAATGCGCAGGTCGAGCGCCTCTTAGATGCAGGTTACCCTAGAATAGCCATAGCCACAGTAGCTGATCGAGCGTCTTAACAAGTCGATTTCGACCGGAACGAAAGCTGTAGCAGAGAGTAACATTAACAAGAAAAAGGTCGTGAGTATTCCGTATATCCACGCAGTTTCGCACAGGCTTAAAGTAAATATGGGGTTAATGTTGTGTTTACGGCTCCCAATAAGTTAGGAAGGGTTTTGCTGCCGTGCATAGAAGAAATGAGCAGATGGAAGGTAAGAAGCGAACGGACATCTGTCCGGTTAAGCACTTAGCCAAAAAAAATTTCACCGACTGTCGCATGGGTGTGGTTTATAAGATTCCTTTTAGCTGCGGACGTTTTTATGTAGGGCAA
Source organism: Hyalomma asiaticum (assembly GCA_013339685.2). Taxonomy (NCBI): domain Eukaryota; kingdom Metazoa; phylum Arthropoda; class Arachnida; order Ixodida; family Ixodidae; genus Hyalomma; species Hyalomma asiaticum. The sequence goes on from CM023486.1 coordinate 51,588,583, forward strand.
ACTGCGCGTTGTATTAATCAAAGATTAATTGAACACAGAAGGTCGTTATCAGGTGGGACGCCGTCCAATCTATCCTTGCACTGCCAGGTCTGTAGCTGCATGCCCGAGTTAGACAAAACCGAGATCCTGTATAGGCATAAGAACGAAGATACGCGTTTATTGGTTGAGGCCTGGCATATCAGTATTGGTGAAAGTGCATGTGTGAGTGAGCCGTCGATTAGCTTAAACCGAGAGGAGATAGAATGCCTTAGGAGTTGTCTATCGCGAAGACCGGCACGTGTAACCGTTTGACAGGTGGCGCTACCATTCCGAGCATGCGCAGATAAGCTGTGTGTCTTCCTTCTTTTTCGCCTCTGTGCTGTGCATAAGTTGTTAGTCGGCGTTCGTGGTGTTCACTGCTCTCCTTGTGTCCGTGTCCTGCACGCCCCTTCTTTGATTATGGACTGTTACCAACTCGCTCAACTTTCTGTCCTTTCGTTCTATTCTGACCTCTTCTTCCTTGTTCTCGTCCTCCGCCGCTAGCGCCAGCGCCCTAGGCATGGCGAGCTGTTTCTAATTACGCATTGCACTCGGACACGCTGCGAACTTGGGAACCCAGAAAAAGTGTCTCTGGAGGGCGGCACTGGCTGTGCCGCGCTGGACGGTCTCGGCTTGGCCACGGTCTGGTTTGGAGAAAGACGAGCAAATCTTCTGGGGGACGGCACTGGCTATGTCGCGGTGGACGTCGCAAAACTCAATGATGCTTTGACTTGGCCATAGGTCGGCAGTGTGGGAGAACACTCACTCACACTCACTCACCCTAATTTTTCTAGCACCCGCACTCACTCGCACTCGCACTCACCTCAACTCACACTCACTGGCACTCACTCGCACTCACACTCACCTCCACTCACAGTCACTGGCACTCACTCGCACTCGCACTCATCTCCACTCACATTCACTGGCACTCACTCGCACTCGCGCTCACCTCCACTCACACTCACAGGCACTCACTCGCACTCATTTCCACTCACACTCACTGGTACCCACTCGCACTCACACTCACTTCCACTCACACTGCTCGGCACTCACTCGCACTTGCACTCACTTCCACTCACATCGCCTGGCACTCACTCGCACTCGCACTCACTTCCACTCACACTGCATGGCACTCACTCGCACTCGCACTCACCTCCACTCAAACTCACTGGCACTCACTCGCACTCGCACTCATTTCCGCTCACGCTCACCGGTACTCACTCGCACTCACTTCCACTCGCACTGCCTGGCACTCACTCGCACTCACACTCACTTCCACTCACACTGCTCGGCACTCACTCGCACTTGCACTCACTTCCGCTCACATCGCCTGGCACTATGTCGCACTCACTTCCACTCACACTGCCCGGCACTCACTCGCACTCGCACTCACTTCCACTCACACTCATTGGCACTCACTCGCACTCCCACTCACACTGCCTGGCATTCACTCGCACTCACTGGCACTCACCTCACACCTCCAATCCACGAGGCACGGTCTGGTCCTATCAGGAACGCAGGCGCAAGGTCGGACCATAAGTGGGCACAACAGTCTCATGCGCGCACATGCAAGCAACCGGCGCCAACATGTCGCGTCGGCAGGGGAGAAATAAAGGAAGTGGAAGAAGAGGTGTGCGTCCGAAGGAGGAATACTCGCTGCTTGTACACACACGCACGCACACACACAGCGACGTGACTTCCAACACGCATGTCTCGCCGACTCGTCAGCGCCTCCCCGAAGCTGAGTCGCCGAGGCGGCCGAGGCGTCACGCATCCCGGCTCTTTGGAGCCGCGCTGCGTAGGTCTTCGCTTGCCTGATTTTGGATATCTCTGCGCTTTGCGCTCGCGCTAACGGTTACCGCACATGCGAAAAGTACCATTTGCTGTAGTGAGAATGAGTGTGCATGCTCAGGAGTTTCGGTGAACATTTTTATTAAAAACCTGTATCGACATTTTGGTTGAATAATGTGATCACATCACCGCGCATCCTGTCATGTATTTCTCGTGATTTCTATTTTTTACTCACGCCGAGCTTAGGGCTACTATTAATTTCATGCATTAATTCTGCTAGTGTTTTCCGTTATATAAATTGCTTGATTGCGTTTCTTTTTGATTTACATGCATGCCTTCCCTGCAACGATCTCCTGTGAGATCGGCAGTATTACCATAAAAATAAACCCTATGCTATGTCTTTCCTCCTTTCCTCTTCCTCCCCTATGCTAGTTACGTTCACCTGCTTCAATAAACTGAAACGCATATTTAATCCGCGCTGTTATCAGGAAACGAGATATTTGTCACCCTTGCTGGCCTAACAACGAGAAATATTCTGTGGTACGCGTAATAAATAAATGCTGAGAGCCCGACAAAGCTGTACAAACTACAGCAATGTGGTACGCGCAAGCTTGCCAGGGCTGGAGAAACCTACCTGGCTTTTAGACACTTCCGACTGGGAGGACAAAGCCAGCAGAGCGCGAAAAAAAGAAAAAGGAGAGAGAGAGAGAGAGAGAACAGCAGAAGTGTTGCTGGCATAAAATCCGGGCAGGTTAACAGCGCTCTCTCGTCGTTTCCTCAGTATTACACAATATGAAATACAGTGAAAACTCACATGCAAACAACATAACGTATTATTTAACGTCTCAAGTTCCTGAAACTGTAGGAAGCGGCTCCACACCTCCCGAGGAAGCGCCGAAATTGGAAGGCGAATGTCAAGGGACGAAAGGAAGCGGAGCCGCGATGAGTTTAGGATGCGGAAATATGTCTCTGTGCTTACTTTTCCAGCCCTGAAGAGACTAGTGAATCAGAACATTTCGCAGCTTTTATTTGGCTTGCATATGCGGCAAGAACCCTTTGAAGGTTCTTGCCGCATATGCACGGCGGCGGTTTTCTGTCCCGCAAGCAGTGTTGTACACTTTACTCCCAAACAGAAACGAAAGCTCGTTCCTTCCCAATTTTGTAAGGAGTTCCCGTCAAAAATTCCTCTAATCAGAAAGGAACGCGTTCCAGTTACACTTCTTAAATTAAAACGTGTCGTTACACTTACGCTGCATTTGATTTTTAAAATTGAAAATAGTGTCGGATAATTGTGAGCTAAAATTAAGTGACTTAAACACTTTAAAATTTACTTCCAGCTGCGTACATTGTGCGAACTTGAACCTTACCGGCAGCAGATTATTTGGAGATAAAAAAATTTGAAAATAAATGTTTCTAGACATATTTTCAGGGAGCACCGAACGTAGTCCCGACATGATCACTGCGACTTTGACTCTAGTCTATTACAAGTTCACCACATAATGGGTCTTCCAACGAGCAGTCAGAATAGCACGTTTCAGATGTGCAAATAGAACGTCACTCACATTCACCAATGCATGTGAGTAGCAAGCCTGCATTTAACACTAGAAGCTATAAATAATGTAGACAAGTCGATTTACATTCGCATATAATCTTGTTCTTCACCCACGCCTATAAATACTGGAACAAGATTTCCCGATATGTCGTCATCATTTCCTGTCCTAAACTCCTGCTTTCAAAATTCGTAGCCTTTTGGTTTGACAGTCGAACTGACAGTTCTGTATATATTAGATTTGCCTTGTTCTCAAAATTTAAAAGCATTTGTGATGCTGTTCTTTTGTTGTTATTCATGGTGTTGCGCAGCGTGTGTCGGTCTGGAGAATTCCAACTACACGATCAGCTGATGAGCTTATCGACGAATTATATAACGTGCGAGTATTTTTTTTTATGGCGTCTTAAGGATTATGCTTTTCCTGTTCAATTTGTACAGCAGCCCTACTTTCATGCAATGTCGAAATGACATTGATGTGTGGGGAATGAATGAATGAATGAATGAATGAATGAATGAATGAATAAATAAATAAATAAATAAATAAATAAATAAATAAAATGCCTCACATGCACCATTTCATCGGACACCAACCAAGAAATGATGTCTGAAAGGAAAAACGACGTATGTCACACATGAAAGGTTCGCAGCAGCACAGCAGCACAACCCAAATAGCAAAAACATGCGCACGTGCTACTGAGCGTGGCTCTAGTTCGTAAAAAGATCAATGAATAGTAGAAATGATATCTAATGTGAACAAGAAGGTAACAAATGGACCGATTTACGCTTAGAATTCAAAGCTCCCTTTCGTTATGCAAATAAGAAACAACAATCAATAAACCACACCTGCACGTGCTTCTTAAAGTTTCGCCCCGATCTTTTCAACACTCCAACTGTATTGTTTGATGGATCATAAGTCATACTTTGGACTAAACACAGGCGTGCGATGTTCAGTTTACCTTATATTCAGTCTGTTTAAACATCGGGGGCAGCAATAGCCACGAAGCAATCTATAATTCAACATCGGCACTCATTGCAGCAGAATCTAGATGGCACAGGAGGAACAGCTAGGTGTTCCGTGATTTTTGAATGTCAAGTGAAAGATCTCCACAGTGTGTCCAGCCGTCAGAACGACCATTGCTTGCTGTCCAGACTGGCTCAGACAAAGCGAAAGACTGTTGTCCCTCCCCTCGTCCCGCGCGCTTTCCTGCGCCCCTGCTGGCGTGTGGGAGTTGCTTCGCCATAATTACAGCCCTTTCGTCGACACCTATCGTTACAGCGGGAGGGCCACGTTTTCCCGTTTTCGGCGGACCTTGTCGTCCCATTAGCGGAGGCCGGCAAGGTGTCGAGCAGAAGGTGCCGCGTCGGAACGGTCGCTTGTTCTACGACTTTCGGAGAATCTTGCAATCCCCCACCCACGCAAGCCGGGAGCGTCCGTGGGAACACAGCTGCCGATGTCTTCTCAGCGATCTTCAATTGGTTGTTTGACAAGAGACCGAATCGCTATTTAAGAACGCGCCGCCCTTTTGTTAACAGGCCCCAGCCAACTCGGTCGTGCTGGCTGGCCCTGTAGTCTTTTCTCCAAACGCTCGTGGTTTACGTTTCCGGCTGCTACGTAGAGCTAGCCCGCGCACAGCTATGCTGATCGAGACCTTGCCTGCCTGCAAACCACGTCACGTGACCTTGACTTCGCAAGGGGGTTAACTATAGCCTCCGTAGTGTAACATTTGCCGCTGCTCGTCTGCTTTGCTCAGCGGTCTCCTGCGTAAAAAATTGGCCGCGTATCTCCGTGCTTCGCTGCAAATGTCGTCGAAATACGATAGTCTTCTACCGGCCGTACTACATGAGTCCCGGTTCATCTGCGGTTCGGCACGAGCTTCGGGCGTCTATTCAGCCTTCGGGTACGCTCGCTTAGCCTCTCGGTCAGTGACAATTCGCGCATCGCACACCTCGTCTGTTTCCTGTTGTCTCCCGGCGCGCCTCGATTCACGATCTTTCGCTAGCCGCTGGGCTCGTTGCTCTGACATTTCCTGGGCACGCTTGAGATGACGGGCATCGGCACGCCGGCGCTGCAATCTGCTCGTCGGTCTTTTTCCTGCGTTGTCTGGCCATGTCTTGTAGAGTATGTTCTATATCATCAAACGGCCATTTATGTTTTGCCTCGCCTCAGACAGCGCCCCGTCTATGTTGAGTCGGCCGCATGTGGTTGGCATTGATGAAATGGAGGCAGCGCTGCGTGAGATATGGACGCCATCTGGCCATGATATCGGGAAACGCAAGAGGCTTGCGTAGTACGCAGAGCTACTGGTAGGTGGCAGCACCGTGTCGTTTTACCGAAGCGTAGGAAACGTCCGCTTTTTCGTTCATAGCGTCGCACTTTTAGCGCATCCTAACAAGCACTAGGGTCTTTAGAATTACGGATCTATGTATTTTCTACTAAAGGAACACACCATGTAATACTTACGTATTCATCTTGCGCCTCAGATATGCGTAATATTTGCTGTTTGGTCGACTGTGTTCACAAGTATGAACGCAGCTACCAGTACAAGATGGGTGGTCGTTGAGGAAGGGGTTAAACTTTCGCCTTTCTACTGAATCGAAAAGCAGGAGAGACACACACACAGACAGACAGACCAAAATTTCTGCGTTGAAGTATCCCAAAAAAAGACTATCGTCTTTAAAAAAGAGGCAGATCCTACGTGCAGTGGGAACCAAGGAAATGCGAAGCACGCATCAGGAACGTAAAATGGATCTGCATTGTCAAGATATACCGATTTTGGTACATATGAAGTTTACGAAACGGCCGCAAGAGCATGAAGACTGTGGCATGTAAACCATGCCGCTCATGATATGCATATCATAATTCTAATGTTATGACCTGCCATTTACGCTCTTCATGCAGTCGTGTTCTGCCATAGCAATTTTGGTATGCATCCCGTTAACGAAACGCGTGGCACGTAAAACATGCGGCTCATAACATGCATGTCACGATTTTCATGTTCTTAGAGCGTATCAACCATGGTCGTCAGACTTTCTTGTGTCGGGAAACCAATTTTGGTATAGATCACGTTAACGAAACGACCGTAAGAGCACAAAAACCGTGGCACTTAACCATGCCGCTCAGCGTAAATCATGACATACATGTCACGATTTTCATGTTATGATCGGTCATTTATGTTCGCCATGCAGTCATCTTGTGCCATACCAATTTCCCTATACGTCTCATTAACGAAACAGCCCAGAAGAGCACCAAGACCATTTCATGTAAATCATGCATGTCATGATTTTCATATTATGACCTGTCATTTATGTTCGTCATGCAGTCATGTGGCATACCGATTTTCGTATATATCCCATGAACGAAACGGCCAGGGCTGGATAGATAGATAGATAGATAGATAGATAGATAGATAGATAGATAGATAGATAGATAGATAGATAGATAGATAGATAGATAGATAGATACGCTCAAAGTCGCCGATGGGCGGTAAGAAATGCTTCGCATTTAAAATGCCATTATCGCGGAGGCCCACACATGGGAGCCGTAACCACCTTCTCAGAACAATGATGATGATTGTGGTTCGGTTAGGAAAGGACGCTAACTTTTGCAGCCCATGTAAGGAGCACGGCTAAGCGTCCGTGGGGTGGGGGGAAAGGGAGTGAAAGAGATAGAGAGGAGAGAAAGGCCGTAGTGGAGGGCTCCGGAAATTTAGACCATCTGGGGTTCTTTCGCGTGCACTGACAACGCACAAGTACACGGGCCTCTGGCATTTTCGCCTCCGTCGAAAATGCGACCGCCGCGGCCGGGATCGAACCCGCGCTTTAGGGGCGCAGCTCATCTTAGTCTAACGTTGTCCCGCGTCAGTCGTCAGGCGTAACCCGCGTGCCTCCCGGCGCGTGCCCCTCTCTCTCTCTCTCCCGGCGCGTGCTTCTGCTGTCTTGTGAGAGAGAGAGAGAGACAGAGAGAGAGCGAAAGGCGCGCGTTGGATATGGAAACGCTCTTTCTTAGAGGAACGCTCTACCAGCGCGCAAAGAAGAACGCGCCCTCACCCGCGAGAGACAACAGTTGGCGCAGGCAGCGTCTCCTAGCGAGTTTCTTGATCGAGAAATACCGACTGCTCGCGTTGGACAAGCGTTCACCAGCAACCCACACACACACACACACACACATATATATATATATATATATATATATATATATATATATATATATATATATATATATATATATATATATATATATATATATATGCACTGGATCTTGACTTGCAATGAAGTGCCGGTGGGAGATTTCACTTGTCCATAGTTGAACCATGAGGATTCGTAGCGTGCGCGTTAACTAAATTAATCCGGAACTCGGCACGATCTACGATGAACCTCCCGAGCTTCGCCCACTCATCATCATTCACCCCGTGGATATGCTGTAATTGTTTTTTTTAGGTCAGCAGTGTAAGAAAACACTCACTCCCCCAAACTCTCTCGCACCTCCATTCACACTCACCTCCACTCACTCACACTCACTGACACGCATTCGCACTCAACTCCACTCACGGTCACTGGCACTCACACTCACCTCAACTCACACTCACTCGCACTCACTTCCACTCACACTCACTGGTACTCACTTCCACTCCCACTTACTGGCACTTACTCGCACTCACCTCCACTCACACTCACTTGCACTCACACGCTCTCATTTCCACTCACACTCACGGGCACTAACTCGCACTCGCACTCACGTCCACTCGCACTCACTTGCACTCACTCGCACTCACTTCCACTCACACTCACAGCACTCACTCGCACTCGCACTCACCTCCACTCACACTCACTTGCACTCACTCGCACTCGTACTTATTTCCACTCACACTCACAGCACTCACTCGCACTCGCACTCACCTCCGCTCACACTCACTTGCACTCACTCGCACTCGCACTCACTTCCACCCACACTCACGGCACTCACTCGCACTCGCACTCACCTCCACTCACACTCACTGGCACTCACTCGCACTCGCACTCACCTCCACTCACACTCACTGGCACTCACTCGCACTCGCACTCACCTCCACTCACGCTCCCTTGCACTCACTCGCACTCATTTCCATTCACACTCACTGGTACTCACTCGCACTCACACTCACCTCCACTCACACTAACTTGCACTCACTCACACTCGCACTCACTCGCACTCGCACTCACCTCTACTCACACTCACTGGCACTCACTCGCACTCGCACTCACCTCCACACACGCTCTCTTGCACTCACTTGCACTCATTTCCACTCACACTCACTGGTACTCACTCGCACTCACACTCACCTCCACTCACACTAACTTGCACTCACTCACACTCGCACTCACTTCTATTCACAGTCACTGGCACTCACTCGCGCTCGCACTCACCTCCACTCACACTTACTGGCACTCACTCGCACTCGCACTCATGTCTATGAAATGACTGCGAGTGAGTGCGAGTGAGTGCACTCATGAGTGAGTGCGCTGACCTATGGACTTGGCTTTCAGAATCGCCAAAGACACTGCTGGTGGGCGGTGTTGGCGTTTTCGTTGTGCTAGGTGCTCTCGGCCACGCCGCGACTTGTCAATGAGAGCTGACAGAATCGTTGATGGCCGATGACACTGCATAGGTCGCCTCTGTCTCGAGTATTCCCGCTATGTCGCTTCCATGGCTGATTAGAAACCGGCATAACAGTCGCAGTGCGTTGTGGTCGTCTCATTAGAGTCCATGACGGGGAGAGCAGCCTCCGTGCTTGCGGACGGCATAGCTCACACTTCGAGACCGTTGTTGCTGTCGAGTTTGTGACGTAGCTCGAAGTGGTGGAATTCGAGGATGTTCTACGTGGAGCAGTCTCTTGGTGATCGAAAGCTATGACAAAAGCGGGGAACTTGTTCTGCGTGAACGTTTCTTCGGCAAGAATAAGCTCGACGTCATCGGCTTCTTTCAATTAGGCTTTTCTCTGCAAGGGGCGAACGTCCGCAGGGAGGAATGAATGCCGCGAAGTCGGCGGATCTGACTCCGGCTGCCCAAGGGCCATCCTCATGCTGGCATCCGCGGACGGGCGGCCTTGCTCGAGGTGTTTGAGTGCGTCGCTCTTACCGGCATAGATAGACAGCGACGCTTTGTGGAGCAATGAAGAGTCCTGTAAGACAGGAGAGGGTAGCTCCATATGTTCACGTGATGAAAAGTGCGAGGACCCTTTCTCCGTCTGCTGTTGTTGCGATGTACTTTCGGCCTGTGATAGTGATGTTCTTGCGTCGTCTACCGACGAAGCGTTCGAGACCTGCAGCGCAGTAGAGAACCTGCACTTAGCGTCCACAGCGGGGTCCTTGTCCGCGCTGCGTTCTGTCGAGGGGCGGGTGAGTTCACTTCTGGCATCATCGCGGTGTATCTCGTGATCCACTGCTATGCTAGGGAAATGGCCGGAGTGGTCGCTGGCACTGGGAAGCGGGCCAAAGCAGCTAAGAACTTGGCACACCATTCCTGCCAGGACTTCTGCCATGTGCCTTGGTAGCGATGCCAGGCCAGGGCACGTTCTCCAATGTGGCTTAGGGCCACCTGCCATTTTTGTTGGTCCGACCATGCATAGCGAGTCCCGAGATAGTTGATGTTATTGATCCAGATGATCGCGTCGTCCTGGAAAGCACGGAACTCCGGGATCACAGATGCACTCGGCGATGGTGATGCCGCAGGTGATAACCCGGAAGTTACCGTGGCGAAGATATTCAGTTGCTCTGACAGCAACGATAGGGCCCGCATCACGTCGCTGACTTGGCTGACTGAGGCGCTCGTGGAGACATGGTCGGCGGCCCCTGAGAGTGAGGTGGCGGTGCCCATGTCCGAGGACGCTTGAAAAGCGTCCCTGTGCGGCTCATGTGCCGACGTAGTTCTGGGCGAGGGGATGTTACTGTAGGAAGCGTGAACGGCATTCCGTGGAAACACGAGCCCCTGCGTTGTCGAGGGTCGATGCGATGGTGGCGCGACGCCGGTGTAATGCTGACCTTGGGAAGCCAAGAAGGCCTGGACGCCGTCCCCGAATGTTTCCAAAGGTGCTTCCGGCGGCAGAAGGGTTGCGGGATCCATGGTCGCAAAAGCGTGAACGGCGTTCCTTGAATGGAATTTCCGCAGCACCGATGACCCCCCAGGGCGCCCTTAAGATGTAATCGTCGTCGACTGCGCCATTGTAATGAAGAGAGACAGACATAGCGCCTTTGCTGCAGGCTGGCTGTTCTATTTTGCCCTCTTCCTTTTCCTAGCGCCAGCGCCAGCGCCCTAGGCATGGCGAGCTCTTTCCTATTACAAATTGCTATATATATATATATATATATATATATATATATATATATATATATATATATATATATATATATATATATATATATATATATATATATGGCAAGCCTCCAGTGCGAATAACTCGCTACCAGTTATTTAAACGGTTAATCTAGATATCCGTTTCATGAAAGTCGGATAACCGAATAAACGGTTTAAGAAAACGCATTCACTTCTTTCAGCTTAACCTGAGAGCCGGTTAAACGGATATTTTCAAACACTAGCCGTTTGTCTTCCTTAACATAACGACGTGCATGTGTTGAGAGCGTGCTATGTTATCGTGGTGTCTCTGGTTCGGCAGAATTATTGCAGTTACTGAAACAGGCCACTTGATAGTCATGTGAAATGTCATGATCGCATTACGTGGTTTTGGCCGGAGCATGTCACGTGACGTTGCGTGACATGCTGTTAGTAGAAGCATGTCACGTGACATTGTGTTACGTGATGTTGGCGGAAATATCTCACGTGCCATTACATTACGTGATGTTGGAGGAACATGTCACCGGACGTTGCGTTATGTTATTTTCGCGGAAGGATGTGACGTGACATTTCACTACATGATTTTAGCAAGAACATGTATTATATTGCTCAGAGTGGTTAGCTGGGCCAGTTGCAATGCAGACTTGTAATGCATTTCCAGCGCTAACAAAGGAAAGCAAAGGGAAGACATACGACAACATAGCGTTCTGCCTATCTGCTGCCCTGTCGTCTGTCTTCCCTTTTATTTCTCTTGTTAGCGTTGGAAATGCATTACAAGTGTTACATTGCGTTACGTGACTTTCGGGCAAACGCCACACGTGACATTCCATTACGGGATGTTGGCGGGAACATGTCACGTGACGTTGTTACGCGATTTTGCCGGAAGCATTTCACGTGATATGATGTTACGTGATTTTGGCGAAAGCATGGTACGTGACGTTCGGCTATATGCTGTTGCCTTTATTTTATTTAGGAAGAAGGTGTATTTTATTTGTGGTGAAGAATATTTTCTGCAGCCATTAGTGGAAGATGTGCGAGAACTCAATACCTGACAGTTTCGTGTACCCGGCAGCAACAAAAAGGTACATAGCACAAGCACAAGTCCGCTCAGCGATAGGCGAGATAGAGAAGAACGCTGTGGAAGTTGGACTGGGAGGCTGGTTAATGCCACATCCCCGCTAAATACCAGATCGCCTTTTTTTTTTCACATGTAAGAGGAACGTTCTGCATGTTTTGCGCAGCGATATGACATTGCAGCATTTCTATACTTCCGTTTAAGTGCAATCAATGATTTCATTTAGCTAACAGTTGTCTGAAACTACTCACAACGGAGTGTCGCTGCGTACATTTCATTGCGTGCCGCCGACCGCTTACCGGCACTACCACAGTGACGGTGCTGCTACCTGTAGGTTGATCTCCCGGTCAGTACATTTCCTCCTCCACTGGGGACAGGGGCCGAGAATTAATAGGTATATTCAGCAACGGCGTAATAGGTAGGGCATTAGGTAGGGCAGTAGGTAGGGCAGGCGCGCAGAAGGACTGGGGTTGAAGTCTTGAAGTCCCGGTGCCGGCAATTCTCCACTGCATAAAAATCCACGTGTTGATGGAATTGCACAAGGAGGCTTGGGGTGCGGCTTGATCCAGACGACCGTTGCCGGTGACACACTCCTTACAAGAGCAGAATTGGCCGTCCTGGTGTAGTAACGGCCACAATCTCCCATGAATATGCTTGTTATTGATATCTTCGCATAAATCACGAAGATAAAGGCGGGTATGGGCGGTAAATTTTTTGAGAACGAAAGACAACCAATGGTGGTTAGTACCAATGAAATCGACGATGAGCACCAACACCTTGCCCGCAAGCATGGCGTCTTGCGGCAGATATCGAAGCGAGGGTGTAAGAAAGACCTGAGGGAGCAACCTGGCAATCGTCGGCACGGTACCAGGTTAATATGATGGACGCCGTTGTTTGCTATAGGATGTGGTAATGATTATAGTTAGACATGTTGCGATGCAGCTTTTTTGGACCTTTTATATATACGTAACGAACAATGCCGATGCACGCTCACCACTTTGATGGAGTGTGTATGTCTCTGCAACGCAAATGACGACTGTGCTCTAACGACTGCTCAATTTAAGACACTCTTCGAAACAGTAGCAATATGAATCTGCATTCATACATTTATGCTCTACAAAGGACATCCTTGATGGGTCCGCATTCGTCGTGGCTCGTCAAACTAGCGCACTTTGAAGCTTCTGGCGGACTGGAATGCATGATTTAGTGTATGACTACATCATCGTCACTTCCCTCCCTGCTTCACAACGACTTTCTGCGGTCTATCTGGTTAACCACTGTTCATGTGTCTTGTTCATAATTTACCTTCAGCCAACCTCTATATTGTAAATATTTCAATTTTGTCTAAGGAATCCTGTCGGGGGGGGGGGGGATCAAGGTGAAATGTTGAGGCCCCAGTACTGTGCGATGTGAGTGCACGTTAGAGAACCCCAGCTGGTCGAAATCCCCGGAGCCCTCCACTACGGCGTCTCTCATAGCCATATCGTGGTTGTGGGACGTAACAGAACATAAACAAGCCAATTTTGTCTAAGAAGCAAGCAAATATTACGTGTTAACATGGGCTATCACTTCGGCGTCACTGTACTGATCGGGAGATCAACCTATAGGCAGCAGCACCGTCGCTGTGGCAGTGTGGGTAAGCGGTCGGCGGCACACAATGAAATGTAAGCAGCGACATTCCGCTGCGAGTAGTTTCAGACAACTGTTAGCTAAATGAAACTACTGATTGCACATAAACTGAAGCATAGAAGGGCTCAACAGTGCACGGAACATCCAGAACGTTCCTCTTACATGTGAAAAAAAGGCGTTCTGGTATTTAGCGGGGACGTGACATCAACCAGCCTCCCACTGCAACTTCCACAGCGTTCCTCTCTCTCGCCTATCGTTGACCGGAATTGTGTTGTGCATGCGTTATGTACCTTTGTATTGCTGCCCCGTACACGAAGCTGCCAGGTATTGAATTCTCGCACATCTTTCACTAATGGCTGCAGAAAATAGAGTCGCAGTTTCGCCAGAAGGGCGCAGCAAGGAATACGATGGCAATGCATGCATAATATAAGAAGTAAGATTAGCAACTTCCATATCGCGTCATGCCGCTGCTGCATAATCATCATTGCGTCTCAGCCGTGCTTTGGCACAGAGGAGAAAGCGTTCCCTTCTCGGCACGGGGGAAGATAGCGTATGTAATGGTCGAACACGAGGGGTAGCCACGGCTCGCTGTCGACCTCGTATGGCCACGATGCAAGCCATACTAGACCACACTGCACGCAACTAGGCACGCGCAGTACCGGACATATTTGTGCGAAGCTTCAGCGGGTACGGGCTCCATTGTGCTTTGAATGACAGTGTTGGCATGATCACGTGAGAAGTAAAGCGCGCCTTCTTTGAGCGCGAGTAGCATTCTGCTGGACCTCCTCGGCAAGCATTATGGTGAGGCGCGGTGGCATGATGGCGCAAAGTACCATGTTACGCTCGAGCGGCAGAGAGAAAGCAGCCCAGCAGAATGCGGCATAAGACATGTTTTGATTTCTTCTGACACGCGCTTCGCACCGTGCGACAGCGCAAGCAGTGTGAACTTTGCTCAGTTTGCGCCGCTGAGAAACTTGGGCCGCACGGCGGCAGCAAGCGATCACGGTTTCTTCTGGTACTCGCATTCGCTTAGGCTGACGAAGGCCGGCCCACCGGCCGAACGTTAATAAAACAAGGATTTCGAACGTGTGTCCCCCTTTTCAACCCTATGTATATACCAGTCTACGCCCACTGCTGCGCGAAGGCCTCTCCCAATGGATCTGGTCCTGTACTGAGACCGATTTATCCCCGCAAACTTCTTGATCTCATATGTCCACCTTTCTGCCGCGCACTGCCACGCTTTTCTTCTCTAGGATACATTCTATTACCGTTAATGACCAACGCTTGTCTCGCCTTCACATTACATGCACCACCCACCTGCATTTATTGCAATTTACACAAATATGTTGTTAAAGACATTTCTTCCCTGACCCATTTTGCTCTATTCTTGTCCCTTACGATTTGTCTATCATCTCCTGCTGAGTCGTCCTCAGTTAAGTTGAGCACTTTTAGTGAGCGTGGAAGTTACTCCCACGTCGGCGAGTGCCGGTAACATGCAGCTGTTGTACACTCACATCCTCTTCAGGGTCAATGGTAACCTGCCAACCGATGTTTGACGGGCAGTCCAAGTTCTACAGATTCCCTTAACACTTTAGAGAGCTTGCAACCGTGTAGTTTCCCCGCACACTTACGAAGCCTTCATTGGCGGCCGCGTTCCTCCTGTGCACAAATTATATTGCCCATATAAGCTGCAGCGCGAATGCTTTAGGCGAACACTTGCAAAGACGACTAAGAATTAAGAATCCCAGGGAGAGAGAGAGAGGGTGGGAAGGCAATAATTTAGGCGCAGGTACTTAAATGCGATATGTGGTTATTCCTATATCTAAATGTTAGGACAAGGAGAATATAATAAACAACCAAATAACAGATAATTCTGGTTATGTAGTCTTCCTATTTGAATAGCCGGTGAATACAATGATCAGAAAACCGGTATTCCACCAAAACCGGCGTAGTGTTGCTGCTCTAGGGAAGACTGCAGCGTAAAGCCTTTTGTATACATAGATGAAAATAAGAGCAAGCATTTAACGCTGCCCAGCACAAGGAAATAGCGTTTTGGATCATATGGATGGTGCCTGCTTAAATTTAAGCACACACTGGCTTGCAGACGACGCAAGGAGCCATGCAAATATGGGAGCTTTGTCCATTCAACTTTAGGTGCCGACTCCGGACGATCTCGCAACCAATAGTCGAACTGCCTTATAAGCAAGCGGCTTCCACTGTACTCAATTTGGGCAAAGACCTCAATCCGTTTCGTAGCGCTTGACTGAAGAGAACTATGCGGCGTAGGCGGCTGCTTTGTCTACATATCACTGCATTCATTAACCAAGTCCGTGAAATTTTACACTTATCTACAGACAAGGATGTTTGGTTTCCTTTACTACCTAGGAAAATCTCGGAAAGAACTGAATTTCCTGATTTATACAACTGCGTCACCGACGATGGCATGTCTCATAAACATTAACAGGACGATTAGAACATTGTAATAGATATGAAAGTAATTTATTCCAGGAATCTAAGTCCTGCAGTTGGGTCTGTAGTCCTTGTACTTTGGTCCCACTGTGCACAGTTTTTTAAGCTCTTCTTCACATCGAGGCAATTGTCCTTCTTCTTGAGGCAACTGTCCCCAAACATTAAGATCGCACTGCTGCGCATCTACAGAAAAGACGAAATTGTCACAACAGGCAAAATGCATCAAAAAACGAGCAGATGTCATTCACCGTTTAAGTCAATAGTCAAAGTTTACTCTCCAGCACTGCTATATCATATGGAAAAATTCGCGCTCTTTGTAGACGTATCATTCAGTGTTACGACGTTTTGAAGTAGCAGACACCGGAAGAGAAAACGAGGAGGACCTGTGACAGATTTTTGGCCTTGTTGGCGCGACATTTCAGTGTTAAGCGCGGCACTTTCTAGCCGCGGACGGGACATGAAAGTTACAAACACACGAGCACTCGTGTGTCATACCTTCCTGTCACGTCCGCGTCTAAAAAGTTCCGCGCTTAATACTGAAAATGCATGTGAGTCACTGGAGCGTAGATATCACATACAAAGTTCTTAGATGTTCCGCTTTTCTGCTTCAAAGAAATATGTATCAGGTGACAATTTCCCCCTAATAAAGATGTTTATGCCCACACATGCTCTTAATAAAGTGGCGATGAGTGTGTGTGTGTGTGTGTGTGTGTGTGATTATGCAGACTGTACAGCTTTTCTGACGAGGCTCTGTGGTTTCGTTTCCCTTTTGGGGGACCCTGTTGATCTGAGTGCTGCCGTGTGATGTGTCGACGAAACGAAAGAAAAACAGGAAAGCAAAAAAGAGACTGCAGATCCGAATCCCTGTCGGAATATGAGTCATGCGATAAAGTGAGCGAAGGAATTACCTATCACGAATTGTTTGGTATGCAGCCAAGTGTCACGAGTAGGGCGACGGTATTTCTGCAACGCGCATGTGCACCAGCTCATGAGCATGCTTAACGTCGGCTAGCCAGGAACGTCGACAGTATCGTAGCTCATGATGCAATGTAACGTCCTGCGAGTAGGATCATGGTCTTTCTGCAAACCGCGTGTGTAACATGCGCTTTGCAGAAAGACCATATTGCATGTATTGCTCATGAGCATGCTTAACGGGGGCTAACGCTGTAGGTATTGTTTATGGCAATTCAGAGTGAGGAGAGAGGCTGAGGAGGCATCTGCGGGTCGGTTGTGACGTCAACGGTACAGACGGGTGTGGCGTTGACGAAAGCCAAAGGACGACAGGGTAGCGTGCTATGGTCTGAATCCACACAGCCAACGAACGGCCATGGCTAGAGTAAATCGCCCTGGTTTAAGTATAGCGGACTGAGAGGGGCTAGAGCAGCGCCCCGCCAAATAGAAAGCAGATAGGAGAATCTACAAGGGTGAAGTGGTGCTTCCAGACTCGGACCCGACGACATCTTTCGACCCTTAAGCCTGTAACTGCTTGCTCTCATTTTTTATCGAGCTTATCATGTTTCTTTATTTTCGCTGTCGTGCTTTTTCTATTACTTCGTTATTCGCCGAACATGTTCTTTCCTAAGTTCTGGCCGTTTTCTTCCGTCCACAAGGTGTCACATTTTCGGTTTCGCCTTCTTCGTCGCTTCCCGGGTGCATTGTAAAATACTACAAACAACGCGCACAAAACGAAAAACCAGTCAAGAACGATAGTCTAACGATTTAAATTTCGCGAAGAATCTACTATTCCAGCCAGTCCAACAGGCTCATATGTGAACATCGCCTTAGTTACAAAGTTATTATCATTACCATTACAAAATAACCAGAGAAAATACATGGGTTCTTGTCTATCCTTCTGTGTAGTGCAACAGCCTCACTGGCCACCCATATTCGCAGAATTTGGGATCTTATGAAGCCTCGCTAAATTACAGTTATAGTTGAAAAGCTCGAATATAACTATTTCTCGATAGCGTACCTCTCCTCAGGAAAATTTACTTGTGATAAGCTTTCAATTAAGATTGCGCGTCTCTTACTTTGCCTACGTTTTGCCGGGAAATGTGTGCTAATGTTTTCGACTTACCTGTATGAGTATTCGAACTGGTAAACGTAAGTACAAAACACATCTCGGTCTCATTCCA
Organism: Hyalomma asiaticum; assembly: GCA_013339685.2. NCBI lineage: Eukaryota > Metazoa > Arthropoda > Arachnida > Ixodida > Ixodidae > Hyalomma > Hyalomma asiaticum. The sequence goes on from CM023486.1 coordinate 51,606,576, forward strand.
ATACGAAAAATAATACCGCATAACCTCTTTCCCTGCATGGAGACAATTCGATAAATCAGGACAGCACTTGAAGAAGCTAAGGTTTAGTCACTACATTTTTCGGAGTAAACGTTTATATACTTAGTAATCAGTGCCTCAATAAGCAGCTGAAGCGGAGTGACGTTAAATAATAGACACCGTATAGAAAGGATATGTTCTTCGTGCACTCAACGTAAGTGCAGAACACAGTGCGTTTGGTGAACTGCTCAACTTAAGCCACTGTCACCGCACACACACACACACACACACACACACACACACACACACACACACACACACACACACACACACACACACACACACACACATATATATATATATATATATATATATATATATATATATATATATATATATATATATATATATATATATAGGGTTGAAAAGAGAGACACACGTTCAAAATTCTTGTTTTATTAACGTTTCGGCCGGTGGGCAGAATGAAAATGTTTTTTCATTCTGACGAAGGCCGGCCCACCGGCCGAAACGTTAATAAAACAAGAATTTTGAACGTGTCTCTCTTTTCAACCCTACATTCGACCGGACCCATCGAACTTCAATCTGAAAATACCATATATATATATATATATATATATATATATATATATATATATGTGTGTGTGTGTGTGTGTGTGTGTGTGTGTGTGTGTGTGTGTGTGTGTGTGACGGTGAGTAAGGGGTCAAGGGCTCGTTTATTTTGTTAGAAACAACTTCATAAACCTACAAACAAGAAGGAAGTCTAGGAAAGCATAGGGGAGGTTATTAAAGTTCTTGATTGTAGTATTGTAATTCTGGAGTAAGTAGAAAGAAATTAAAGCGCACGACAAAACAAAGCTACCTTCGGTGGGAACCCATCCCGCGACCTTCGGATAACGCGCGCGACGCTCTATACCGCTGAGCTACGAAGACAGTCGTCTTCCCGTTTATGTATATCCGTTTATGGGGCGCTGCTCCCCTGGCCCTCTCGCTCAAATAGTATACCTCGATATTTCGGTTTTCGGAGGCAGCGAATATATGTATCACGAACATGAACGACTCATCGTTACATGACTAGCATAATATAATTACCGTGTACGTTACGATTAGCGATACTACAGTTGGGTGTAGCCGTACCCGTAGTGTTCGTCCGATACTATGCGGATATATTCTTCGCAAGTTTTTGAATTTTACCGAGCCTAGAGTACGGGCCACCACATTCAGAGCATACGGAAACAATGTTGTCGCTGTACACTTCCTAGGAAATAAGAAAAAAAGAAGACAACATTTGAGTTGCGACCATGCCAACGCATCCGTATTGTGACAACTAATGTTACCATGGAGCTGAAAATTACACGAATAAGAAATGCAGCGTCACTTGTCCTTAGCTATCTCAGCTGCTCCTTTCGAATTTCTTTTCGAACATCGGTGCATAATACGTCATCGGATTACAGTCGCCAGGTCAGTGTACTGGATAAGAATGGTGACACCGTACCACGCATGAGGGAGTTTAGGCAGGTGCAAGGTGATTGATAAATACATTAAAACGCTATGCTTGTTTACTTTTGCACTGAGTGTTATGATCAAGCTGTAACAATGGTGAAATTAAATAGTAGGCTACAACTCCGTTCAGCGCTTAGCATAAGAAAACGAGGCTTATCTCGCACACTCCTGCCTTCCCAATCAGAGTATCATTCTTTTTTTTTTACCCGTTGCACTTAGCAGAGCGTTCGCGTAGAGCCATTCCTTTGCCGGATTTTTTGCCGTATCCGACGGGGCAGCAGCTGCCCTGTTTATCCAAAACGAGGTCGCGTCTCGAGTGAAAACAGTTTTTTGCAGCACGAGCCGCGCTCACTAGCCGTATTACACATTGCCGTATTAGGTATATGTAATAGATCATCATTGAAACGGTAACAAATGAAGGTTTACTCTGTACAATATTTTTAGCGGAGTACGAGATTCATCAGGGCCCCGCCACGGTGGTCTAGTGGCTATACAGTGCTCGGCTGCTGATCCGAGGGTCACGGGATCGAATCCCGGCCGTGGCGGTTGCATTTCGATGGAGGCGAAATGTTGAGGCCCGTGTGCTGTGCGATGTCAGGCACGTTAAAGAACCCCAGGTGGTCGAAATTTCCGGAGACCTCCACTACGGCGTCTCTCATAACCAGAGCTGGTTTTGGGACGTTAAACCACACAAATCAATCAATCAATCAATCAATCAATCAATCAATCAATCAATCAAGATTCATCAGGAATAGCAACCCATCGGTTTCTTGACGTTTTAGATACGAAGCCGCTTATGGTCGAGCCTGCTCCGTCCCTGCGCCGTCCACACCCCCACTGCCTATACGCAAGAGCTGACCGAGCTGGCAAGGAACGAGAACCCGCCCTCACCCGCGAGAGACAATGCTGGCGCAGGCAGTGTCTGCTAGCTCCTCCTTTCTCTATCTAGGAATCCTCTACTCTACGAAGCGGCGCCCGCGTCCCGCGTCCCGCACCCCCACAGCGCATGCGCGTCCCCTCCTCCTGTCTCTCCTCTCCTGCGTTCCCCCCTGTCTCTCCTCTAGGAATCCTCTGCTCTACGGAGCGGTGCGCACGACAGCTGGTGCGACAGCTGAATACTCCGCTGGGGGCGTCGCTGCAGTTCCGCGGTATGAAAATGACGGAGTGCGCTCGCCTCAGTCTCCCTCCCGTGCAGAGCCGCGATGAGCGCTCGGGCCGTTGCCGCGAAAAATTACACCATCTTCCCGCTGCTTCGCACCCACACATGGTTCTCTTTAGCGGGAGATGGTGAAATTTTTTATGGAAGTTGGGGTCTGCATAAAAGAGAAAGGGGCAAGGAGAAAGACAGGGAAAACGTAAGCAAACATGACGGAGAGGGGATGATGGAAATGCAGTATCGGTGTCGCACTGTGAAGGCTTAAACATCTAAAATGCGTCGAGTGGTGTGTTTGCACGTGATGGTGTGTTGCACGTGGATTTGGACGTGAACGGTGTATAGAAGTGCGGGACAGGGACGGTCAGGCTGAGTGAATTGATACAGGGAGTTGCTCTAGCAACGAAAAACAAAAACAAAGCAGTCGGAAAAACATGTAGGTGGTGCACAATCGAAGATGCAAGGTCGACGTATCTCTGCGCTGTTAAGACGGGCACGTAAAATACGAATGGGTGGGGGTGGAGAGGCCTGCACCCAAGAAGGTCACGTCACAAGGTGAACACCTCTCCGACTAGCCTGCTTCCGTCGCATACTGCTCTGCAGTAACACCTCAGTGAGCCCGCCCCGACACGGTGGTCTAGTGGTTGCATTCGGCTGTGATCCGAAGGTCGCAGGATCCAATCCTGGCCTCGGCGGCTGGATTTAGATGGAGGCGAAGTGTTGAGGCCTGTGTACTTTGCGATGTCAGCGCACGTTATTAACCGCAGGTGGTTGAAATTTCCGGAGACCTACATAAAGGTGTCCCTCATAGTCGTAGCTTGTTTTGGGACGCTAAACCCTCCAAATCAATCAGTGAGCCAGGCCGCAAGTACGTTTATCTGCATCGTTGCTGAAGGCACGTTGCACATGGTAGTGAACAGTATCGATGTGATTCTGTGAATATGGAACCGACATCGTTAATATGACCATGCCGGGTAAGTGTTGCGTACCGTAATGTTGCGGGAATTACGCCGGGAAGAAAAGGATGCAAGCGTTCTCCTTCACAAAAAAAAAAAAAATGAAAGCATCCGGTAGAAGTGGATCCACGAGATCCCTGAAAGAATTTTCTGTCGACTGCGTACACAAATGTAAGTCGTTTTTTAAATGCTTTTGGTGCTCTTTGTAGCAAATTTTCTCTGTACGCAAGATGTTTGTGTTTGCGTCCTAGAAGCGGTGGTTAAAAATTAAAACCCGCACCACGTGCTAGTTGCTAACAAGCGTGTGACGTGCAAGCAGACTTCTTTTTTATTTATGTTACCGTGAGACTGACGCACACATATGTGAGCCCGCGCAGGGGTGTTCTGACCCTTTCTCCCACCCTGCATGGAGCAAACGACGTCTCATACATTACCAAGAACAGGCAATGGGCTCGATGTGTCAATGCCGGTCCTATGCTACGCCCCGATTCCGTAGCCAGAACATTTCTTGGGTGTTTGTTGTATTTCGCCAAGCCTCCATCCGTGCAGTGTTTCTTGTTTTGTAACAGCAGCGTCTCTTCATGTTAGTACTGTATCTTGTATTATCCGCGGAAAGTTGGACCCTTGCTTTCTATGTTTAGTGCTCTCTTTTATTTGTTGTATTGTCTTGCTTCTCTTTTTGGTGTACTGAATTGTTGGGCAACGGCAACATCGCATGTGCTGAATTGAGCCTCTTGAGCTATTAGATCTCCACGTAAGCAGTAAAAGTTTCATTCGCCATGGCCATTATGCGTGTTAGCGGGAACTGGAACTATAACATCTCCGCTGACTACACATGTTACTTTAAAATGCGCTGGTCAACCTTGCGTTTTTACAAAGTGATGTGTTTAATGCTGCATTTCTTTACTGCGATAAAACGACGTGATTTCAACTCGAGTGCGCAGCGCGCGGGCGGCGGAGGGCTCCCGGCAGCGAACCGACCAAGTGAACCGAGAGATAGGCGGCCGGCGGATAGTGACCTAGCCTACGTCATCACACGCGGCACGCAGGCCTGCAAAGATGTCTAGGAGGTGGTGCCCTGACCCTGGGGCGACACCTCTGGATGCGCATGTGGCGAGGCGAAGAACAGCAGTGCGGCGGAGGAGTCCATTCGACGACTTGGGCTTGCTCCATAGTGCTCGTCTCATCCCCACACGCCCTCTCCCGTCGTTCTTGTGCCGTATCGCTATGCCTTAATGTTGGAGCTGACTTGTACTGGACATTTGGAGACGTGAAGGTAAGGGAGGCTGATGTGAAGGTGACGAGGAAGGCAAAGAGGAGTTGACAGGACGTATCGCGGAACACCCTTGTATAATATAGTTTATGCACCCCAGAGATGTGGGCATTGCCAAGCAGCTGTTAGCACAGCATAGCAATGCACAGTATAGCACGTCAAGGGCGTGGGAAAGAGCAGTGACGTTTGCGAGAAGTGGTGCGAAAGTAAAGAGGAAAGAAAGAGGAAAAAATTAGGAAGGAAGACGGTAAATCTTGGCGTAGGCTTGTATGGTAGAGTTTCACCATCAGCCTGCCTATGCGCAACCAGCAACAAACCCCAAAGATGTCCAATTACCCCGGTTCTTAGACAGCTGCAGCCACATTTCCCCCGCAAACTTCTTGATGTCATCCGCCCATCTAACATTCGGCCGCCCTCTGCTACTTTTGCTTTCTATGAGGATCCACTCTGTTGCCCTTAACCAACAGTTGTTATTTTGCCTTTGCCTTGCTTAATCTGACCACGCTTAATTCTTCTTGATTTCCGCTAGGATGTCAGAATAGCGTGTTCCCTGGCCCACTTGTGTCTTTTATTGTTCCACATTACGGCTCTCATTCTCCGTTCCATTGCTCGCTGTGTTGCCTTCACTTTAAGTTTTATGCTTTGATTGAGTCGCCAATTTCAGTGCCGCAGTTAATTATCTGTAAGACGCAGCTGTTACACACACTCCTTTTGAGGGACACTGATAACCTGTCAATCGTTACCTGTTATGCCTGATAAAATCGCTTAAATCTGTCGTGATCCTTGAAAGATCTTATCCTCATGGCTTGTATCAGTGATCACTACCTGCCATAAGTAGATTATTGGCTCGCCCATTCCAGTTCCTCGCCACCTGTCTCACACTGCTGTGTTCTTCTGATGCTATGGAACATCACCTCAGTCTTCTGCATATATTAACTTTCACATTCGCAGTTCTACTTTGCTTCGTAGTTCTAATCAAGCTTTGCAAGTCGTCCCCCGCGTTGCTTAGCAAGGCAATATCAGCCAATTTGAAGTTCCTGAACTTTCACTCATCTTCCTGATGCAATGTTTTAAAGATCTTTTGTAAACAGAGTGCAGTTTATGCACCAAGGGGATCGAAAGGGAGAGAGAGAGATTCTTTATTTGAAAAGAAGAGAAAAGCACAGGATAGTAACTGTCTCTCGTCGAGGAGGACACCTTAACCGTCCTGTGCGGGGGATGGGGAGAGGGGGACTAAAACAGAGAAAGAAAGACAAAGTAGAACTTAGAAGAGGGAGACACGGGCGTAGGCACCATACTGTACAAGGCACAGGTAAACATCAAGCTCGACACGGGCGATGAAGACTGATATATGGGTGAGGAGAAGGGGAAGGAGGGCATAGTGCATTTTAGAAGGAGATAAAGATAGATGGAAGATACAGGAAGAAGATGTGGAAACAGATAAATGACGGGATGGGAAAGGAAAGTGAGGATGTGGAGGATTGATGTAAGAGTAAAGAAAAGGAAATAAAGAGGTGATTGGATAAACCATAGCATAGCCATGCGCAGTGTATTGTAGCAGACGTGCTAAAGGGAAGTGTGGGTGCGCAGTAGTGTGAGAGTGCTGAGGAGGGAAAGGGAGACGTAGTGCAATATAAAAAGGGATAAAAGAAAGATCACAGATGGAAAAGAGTACAAAGAAAAAAGAAAGAGGTAGATGAAAGCTGAAGAAGCAACTCAATCTGTGTTCGCCAGGTAGTGGCGCTATTTCGCCAGCTCGGCGGTTTGCTGAAAATTTACTGGTGAGGAACTGGCTTTAATTTTTTTTCTTCCAGTGATATTTACATACCGCACAGTACAACGCCGTCCGATAAGTATTTATGGCTACGCCAGCCGCCACACGTGAATCAATGTTTTCCTTTACGACGTGTGTCAACCACGGGCTAACCAAAAGACACTGAAAGTAAGGAGGCAGTCTGCGTTAGCTAAACGACCATAAAAATATGTTTCCTGAAAATAATCTCTACAAGTGTGCTGTAATAACCGACGGTAACCAATCACATGTTACTAGTTGTAAATAAACGTATGCATCAGCTGTGGTGGTAATGGTTATCCAAAAGCAGTCGTGCTTTTCCATTGACCATTGGGGTTGTATGGTGGGCTAAGTACTCAGGCTATTGTATTGAACACGACACGAACATTAATATTGTTACGTCCACAGTAGTGGTTTGGGGTGGCAGTCGCGGATGACAAGGCGGCCGTCTCGCAGTAGCGGGTGAGATGGTCAGCACACACCACAATCCAACGGTTCCCTTTAGAGGAACGCGGGAAAGGCCCTATGAGGTCAATGCCAACTTGCTCAAATGGAGAACTGAGAGGCGTCACCATGTTATACAGCCTACTCTTTTCTAGCTTTGCTGTACTCTGTATGAATGCCCCACGAGAAGCCGACGCTGGTGATACGCACATCAGCATACCGTGGCATACATTCGCTTCGATAAAACAATGACCTGTTCCCACATTATCTGGCATCGTGATGCGTCCTCTGTACGGAGTACGTTGGCTTCTACTGTACCCGACATCACACTGCGCACATTAGACAAAAGTAGCATTTTGTCCGCAGGGCGCGACAAGGCAGTTTCTACAACCCCTACAAAGGTAGTCTTTAATTTCTTCAAGAATACAGAACTAAAAGCTACAATTTAGAGAAGGCACTAGGTCTGGTGAATAGACGTACGAATCACTTATTTCTGTCCTCATCGCCATGCTTTTTTTCTTTTTCATTTTTCAGATTCCCGCTTATGCACAGCGGCATGCCAAACTGGATTTTGTTCCGTCAGACATGCTGCTCGATGCAGAGAGGTCCATGGTAACTGGACCTCATTGCTTTCCGATAAATTTTTTCCCTCATTTACACAAAATTTTGATCCGCTTAGTAACCCTTAGGAAAAATCAAGGAGATGCCACGCAGGTAACGCCTTGCTCACTGGTTCAGAAGACGTCGAATTCCACATAGCGTGGTATATGCCGGTTGTGGCCCTAAAAGTGAGGTATTGTTGGAAAAGTACGGCTTACCTGCGCTGTCTCTCAGCATGAGATAAGACGAACCGCCCGATTTGCCTTCCACAAATCTTGCTGGCCAGGTCGTGTTTCTGAATGTGATTTCTTTTGTCCTGCAGCAAAGGAAGGACAGAAAATCCTTCAACTACAGGTTGTCAGCATTCCGCACTATAATTCCTCACCAAAAGATGCAGGCACTGTAACAGAATTCATGGCTCGGTAGCAATATGTTAAAAGCAATGGGGAAAAAAATTTCTCGTCGGTCCACTTCTCAACACGTCTGCCTTTTTTCTTTTTTTTTTGAAACGTGTATCATAGACCTGTTTATATTTGGGTCATTCCACGCCAAACGTCCCAGACATTGCGCTCGACCCTCTCCAATTCTACTGTAAAAAATTGTGGACGTTCATATCAGTGCACTATTTGTCCTCGGAAAGTATTTCTTGCGAAAAAAATTTTTTTTGTCTTTTACAGTGATTTATGTTGAGCGTTCGCGGCGTGCCTGGGCGCGGGCCCGTAAGTCCGCTTCACTGCGTCGCCACACTTCCTTGGGGCAACGGAAACATGCGGCGCCCACACGGGTGGCAAGATCGTGTCCTGCTGTGAGTTTTCACGTTGCTGAAAACTTGCAAACAGTGTACATGGCTGCCAGAAGGTTTCGGAAGGGCACTAAAGGCTGCCGGTTAGTAGTCGGAGCTGAGCGCTATTTCTTTGCCACGGCACTACATGCGCACATAAGACAGACGCAGCACTTGGGTTGTGTGCCCGGTTTTCGATCTCTGCGGAGGTTGTAGTTCTTACTTCCGTTGCTGACGTGTGGTCTTCGCCACTTGAAATGCCTGTGTTGCTGAGTAGGAGGTGAGCCCGGCATTAAGAGTGGTCAGTGATGATGGCACGAAATGGTGAAACGTCCGCGTACCTTTGAGGGAGATTGTAGGTTCAAACCTTGCTGAGAGCTCAACTTTCTTTTTTTCAACGCTAATCGCTGGCAATCGGAGCACAAATATACCTTTGATATTTTCTTCTCACCAGGTAAAAAGGTCATGCGGTGTAAGGATATGTCCCTTGTAGGGTCTCTGAAGACTTGCCCTGGCTGCCAGCCGCTTCACGGTGCCGCCAACCCCATTGCAAGCGCTCTTACCCTGAGAGGTTGCGAAAAAGTTCCACTCCGCAGCTAAAGTCTTTTTCATGGCAGCACAAGTTTACAAAATTTTTCTTGTTTTTGTACTGCGACGATGCACCGTCGGAAAAGTAGTGAACTTTTTTGACATCAGGAAGTTCATGTTTCAGGACTTTGAGTACTGCACCTTAAAATGTAGCCACTGCAGCTGTCGTGTGTTCCGAGACAGTCTGAAATCACAACAAATGATTTTGCCCGAAGGGAGCCAGTTTCTTTGCAGCGATTATATGCGACGAAGGGATGTAATGTGGCTTGCGTGCTTACCCAGTGGTATGATTGGGGAGCATCTTGCACAAGGAAACTTTAATTATATGCGAAGTGCAAAATATGAATCAACTCGTCGCCCTTGAGGTTCGTTTTCAGCTCTCTTAAAGGTGCAACTTTAGCTCTTGTAGCATGTCTACAAACTTTTCAGAAAATTCGGCTGGAGTCAAGATAATTGCTTCGAGCCTGCAGCGGACACCACTGATAAATTGGTGAATATGACGGTAGTCAATCTTATCGGTATCGAGAGATGATGCGTTGCCCAGCATGCTTCTGAGGGCGTCGCTGCTTGGGCACACAAGACAGCAGCCGCGCATGCAGTCTTCATTTTTTGTTTCGCATACGATTGTGGATAACAATTCTACTGTTGGAGACAATTTTATTTTATAACATATTTTAAACGAACCAGCTCTCGTTTTCCCTGACACTTCGTCGGCGCCACTGCGGAAAGCCGAAGAATGCGTGTCGAAACAAGAAAACTCACAGCAGCACACAATCTTGCCACTCGCGTGGGCGCCGCATATTTCTGTTGCCCCAAGGAAGTGTGGCGACGCAGTGAAGCGGACTTACGGGCCCGCGCCCAGGCACGCCGCGAACGCTCAACATAAAATTTTGTTTCTCGCCTAAAACAAATATCACTCCGATTAAACTTTCACAAAGAAGTATCCTTTGTTTACTCTTCCAAAGGACACCACGCGTGCATTTTTACTTGGACCGCATCACCACTCTACATGTGCCTGAACAAGGGGCATTTCACGCATTTTGCAATGTTTGCGCCCCTTCCACTCCGAAACTACTCGGTTGTCGACTTGAATACTTTTTTAACACGCTTACTGCCAACTATCCAGCCATGTGACACAGTCCTATTGTGTTTGTAATATTCTTAGAATATTTAAAATATAATCAAAATGGGCGCAGAATTGCAGCATTGCTTCACCACAAAGCACATCGTGAGACATAGTAGTGGTCGTGAATGGGTGATAATAAGATAGTGCCATTCCTTTTCAAGCAAACAGCAGATATTTAAGGTGTTCCGTGAAGTATTGCATTTTTTAGAGTATTTTTCGGCAACCTAGGTTTCACCCACAACGGCAAAGTTCAAATCACTGTAAAAGACAAAAAATTTTTTTTTCGCAAAAAATACTCTCCGAGGACAAATAGTGCACTGATACGAACGTTCACAATTTTTTACAATAGAATTGGAGAGGCTCGAGCGCAATGTCTGGGACGTTTGGCGTGGAATGACGCATTTACGACCTAATGCAGTGACCTAAGGTCGGCATAAGAGAAAGGTGGCCAAATAATATTGGCTCATTTCCGTTCCAAACCACGATGACGGTATGATAGAAGCCGTTGTGTAAGGCTCCTAAAATTTCAGCCATCGCGGGTTCTTTAAACGTATGCTAACATTGCCCATTAGACGGAACTGTAGCATTTCGCATCCACTGAAATGCCACCACGCGGCCAGGATTCTCTCAGGCAACCTTTGCATCAGCAGTCAATGGCCATAGCTGCAAAACAACCACGGCAGGTTAGACAAGGAAGTAGAAAACCTTTGATGTCTTTATGCTGCTTGCAGCAAATGTTAATTACGGTTATGCCGTAATTAAGCGCGTACGTGGAAATACCTCACGACTTCACTTTTAAGTCTCAAAATCACGCCGTCGATTTTTATATCGTAAGCAGATGCATTTATGTAAAGTGGCCCTGCAACACTTCTAAAGACAAGAGAACACCGCCAATCATTCGTGGAGCTTACTCTGTACATGTCAGCCCAGTATTATCGTACATACAGCAGGCAATTTGCAATTTCGTTTCAGAAATCACCTGGAAAGCGCCTGCCCTTCTTTTGACAAAACACGTGATAAGTGGCAGGGACTGCGTAATGTAAGGAGGAACTACCATTGGCTGATTCCCATGTGAAGTTAGCGCGAATGCCATGACGCAGCGCCACGTCCCTCGGATGGCTCTGGCCACAAGCGTGTTGTCACGGCGGAAGAGCGAATACGATCAAAGGAGGACAGACAAAGCGTTGCAGCTCATCACCCACGCAAGCGTGGCTTCTTGCCCGTTTTTCCAACAATTGTAGCTTCCAACGCGCTCTACGAGACGACAGAGCCGTAAACTCGCCCAGACAGTAGGATTCCCTTCAAACACTGAACAGATTGGAAATATTTTGCGCCAGGCCATTCGTGAAGCATCAAGCTGCTTAACTTATTTCATAGGAGTATTATTTGGAAAAGGTTCTTATGGGCCTCTTTAACGGTAGAAGTTTAGAACGCACAAAACTCCGAGTAGCGCACTGGTTTTGAGGCTAGGACGGTAGCAAAAGTCGCAGCAACAAAATCTTTTGATCGTCTTCAACACTATCCTTGACAATAATCGTGATAGAACCCCTATCCGGCACAATACAGTCTACGTGCGTGATGGAATTATATTGCACTTCACTGTTAGAATGTTGCGCGGGATGCATCGTTGGCATCACTTTCTGGTGTGGAGGTAGGTGATGCTGCATCGGAGGGTTATATCGCACAGTTGAGGGGATTGGGCCGACGCTAAACACGCTACGTGCCGACCTATGCTGGCACTAGTTTTTCACAAATATTCTTATTTTTTTGCAAAATAAGTAACTGAGCAGCCTCTAGGAAAATAGGTACCATGCGTCAATGATAATAACGATAATGTTTTGAGGGTGCAGGCGCGGACTCCTTTGTGACTGCTGAGTCATTTCTTCCTGAAGCCTCTGTTGACTGGAACAACTACCTTCATCATTAGCGAGCATATGCGATCGGGTTCATTTGAAAATTGTTTTAGCTTATGTAATTTTACGCTGCACAATTTCTACAGTTTATATTACTGATACTGTACCAGTGCTGTCTCTTAATCCTAGCTTTTTCTACAAAAAATTGCAATCTCTATGTTTGTACACTTATGTAGTCTGCGAGAGTACGCCATTCAATGTTTTACTTAACATGATGTAGTTCCTTTATCTTCTCCTGCTCCATTCTTTTTATCAACGCTGTGTTTTACTATTTCGTGTTTTGTTAAATTTAATTAGTACACCGACGTTTGTATACTTAAGCACCTTTGAAGATGTGTTTTGCCCCGCCTAATTTTATTCCTTATGGTGTCCTCGTGAAGGACCAACAGAGGGCGCACTGATGTCAATACTAAAGGTTTGGTGAAGAGCATGTACTTCCAGGGTTCTACGCACGTACTTAGGACACACCATAAGGGAGCGGTGTACATATTTGCAAGAGCCTTTATCGATGGCTATGTAAAAACTGTAAGGACCGTTCAATTTATGACGTCGTCTTTCAAATCACTTTATTGCAAAATGGAGCTACACCATGTTTTCGAAATGCCTGTATACACCGCTTACGATACATAAGATTCATCGCATACTATTAAGCTTCCACAGCCCGTCGTCCGCACCACCCCCTCTCTCCTGCGGTATCGCACGCCCAAACATATTGTAGGACTTTCACATGCACTTACGTCGCACTGTTGACTTGAACCCTCTTCATCAAATTAAAGTTTCGTTGAGTAGGCTCCCCATCTCTTGACCAGCGAGCACATCTTTCTTCGGGGTCCTCACTATAAGTAGCCAAATTTGTCCAGAAATATGTATGCTGCTTGAAAGCCTGAAATTGGTAGAACATTTCAATTACTCTCATTATTTCCATCGCACGCATCACGTGTAGAAAACGCAATGCTACTACTTCTTATTCAAGCCAAAAGGAAACAATTCGCGACAAATATATATCGAGCTATCTGTCTTTATAAATTTTCACATCAGAGCCAGCAAGATGGCCTCAGCCGCTGTTGTAATACACAGAAAGCTGGTGGTATTCACATTGTAATGCTAGAGCAAGACATTCGATTTACAATGAAGGACCTGTACGTGTTCTTTCCTGTTTTTGCGAAGTACTGCTCAATCATAGCGACTAGATTCTTACAAACTCATCAAATGTGAACTTGTGGAGTATCGGAGCCGATTGCTTCTTCAGAACTCAAGAAATGAATTCTCTGTACCGCTGCTGTTGCTCGGCCTATCAGTGTCGTCGTGAAGCTAAGGATGATAGCCGTGATTTTAGGGGCGAAGTTCCTTATGCCGTGGGTCTGTCCATCCTCCGTTTGCAGTAGCCACCTAGAGTTCGTGAACTGACAACCTCCCAAGCTGACCATAGTGCTTTAACGTTGTGACACTAGCAGTACATAAATTTTCTGCTGTGGTACCGCGACGTCGCATTGCTTTCCCTGTACAAATAATTTGTTTTCAGCGCTAACAGCACAAAGGACATGGAGGTACGATGCTTAAAGAAATGAGCACTATATGAAGCTATAGTGCTTTCATAAAGACTAGCTTGAATTTGAAGTATCACAGCACAAAATATGCACTAAGGAGCAAATGCTTGGTTATGACTGCATTGCAAGTACGTGCATTGAACAGGTAGCAGCACTCTGTAATGATTACAAAGGCCCAGCACACTGCGCCGGGCATAACAATTGCAAGTATCACATTACAAAAATGTTTACGCAACAGATAGCAACGCTTCGTAGTGATCACAGCAGGTTTCGATTTGTGAATCACAACTGTATGCATTACGAACATGTCATACTCGCAGCATTGCACATAAAAGAAACACAGTGGGCATGGTGACACCAGCCACAGTGGTCTAGTGGCTATGGTACTCGGCTGCATTTCGATGGAGGCCAAATGTTAAGGCCCGTGTGCTGTGCAATGTCGGTGCACGCTAAACAACCCCAGATGGTGGAAATTTCCGCTACACTCCAATGCCGCGTCTCTCATAATCATAGGATGGTTTTGGGACGTCAAACCCCACAAATCAAGGCATGGTGACACATGATGAGCTTGCAGCAGAAGACACATAAATACAACACAAATACCCGTAAAACCTGTCCCACTTACAGCAGTACAAAAATGACTAGTGCTTAAAAAAGGCAATGCAACATAGCGAAATGGACACACATGGTGGGCTCACAGTGAACGAGACGTAAATATAAAGAAAAACAATTACTTTTAAAGCATGCTGGACTTGCAGCTATGTACATAAAAAACATAAGAATAAATAAGTGTGAGGATAAATAAGTGTCAGAATAAATGAGCATAACATAAAAAAAATTAATCCTGGCCCCCTTGTTGCTTTTCTAGAGCAGCTGCAATGCCTGCTGTCTGGGCCGTGATGGTGTGAAGCTCCTGCAAGATTTTGCGCTGCTGCTGCACCTGCTCCTCCGCTGCAGCTGCCATGCGCTCAAGCGCTGTTTTTATCCCATGGATCTCCTGAAAGCAAAGATAACAATCTTTGCTGCCACCACTCAACTGGAAGATCGGGCTTCAGAGAAGTTCGACACACACAGCGATTTCCACTCAGGCGAATAGTCATTGCCCTGGCTGCGTCCAGTAGTGACGTCAAGTGCGGTGTACAAGCTCTGCAGTGTTCATTTGGGCAGACCAAAGTCTCACTGGAATTGCTCATCAGTCGTCAGCTCAAACGTGTCTTAGATCTTCGACCGAACAGCCCTTTCCAGGGCTAACCATATGTCTGCCCGGCAGCAGCTTGTTTGCAAACCTCAATGCCATAACCCTCTATCACTGCTGTTTCATGTTTGTTTCATTTGGAAAAGAAATGCAAGGCTTGCCTGCAGGGTAAAGCAAAGGAGGCCTTAAGAGGGCAATTCTGGTGATTTTGCAGTGTCTGCTGAACTGAATGAAATTTTCAGTATATGTATATTGTCTCCTAAGTAATCTAATAATATATGCCAAGCCAGGCAGTTGTAAGTAATTTAGTTATACCAAAAATAAATTTTCTAAATTTTTACCTCACCATTGTTATTTTTCTGGCACCAGCTACATATTTCAGATGGCGGTGAGGCTGTGACATCGCATACACTGCTTGAGGCGTCTACCCGTTTTGGCTTTGGTTTGAACAGATGGTATAATCGGTTATTTAAAATTGTTTGTGCTTTTCCAAGCAAACTTAACAACCCTAGCCGCTACAGGATTGTCAGTACTATTGGAAAACGCCAATATCAGAATATGATGAAAAAACCACCGGAATTCCTCTTTAACCAACCACCTGAATAGACGTTCACCTTGCTGGAGCAGCATAAAAAGCCACTGAAAGGTAAGTATTTCACCACATACAAATAGTACAACCTTTCTGATGTATTGCAAAGTACGAGCTATTGCCGATGTAAAGTAAGTATTTGATGCAGGTGTGCATTGTGCTAATAGGAGTCGCAATACTATTCGTATAACATTTCACAGCTCTGTTAATGGTCCCGCTCATTAATGTCTGCCTACATGCGCGCTGAGGGCATTTTTTGGTCATATATGAGTTAAACGTTTTGCTTACCTAACACACTGAAGCTCCATAACATCTCTGCACTACTGCTGTGTTTGCCGTCTTCAGCTGCATCACGCTTTGCTATGACACCATTTATGGCTAAACTATAAATCTGCACCATGTAGGAAGCGATAACATTGAAAAAAATAAAAAAAAGTTACCGTTTGGTAGCCGAGGCGGCGGCGGCCCGCGATTGTCACAGTCGCCGTTAATTGTACAATAAGGCCCTGGAAACCTGGCAGCCGCCCACTCCCCGTACTCCTGCAAAAGTACATGCAATTAGCGGGACAAAATTTCCGGACACCACTACACTCACCTTTGCGCCTCCTCCATGGCTCTGGAGTCGCGCCGCGCCGCGAGCACCTGCTTTCGCCACCAAAGCTGCCATTGCTCGCAGGTTTTATGTATTGGCCCCTCCGCGTTCAACGCTTCAGTAATCTCGTTCCATAACCGTCGCCTATCGGCTGCCGTGCAATATCGCGTGGCCTAAAACGATTGCTGATCGAGGAAGGGATACTGCTCTAGAAAGGAGAGGAGCATCTCTCTCTGGTTGTCAGGAACGGGAGGGCCCCGCACAACTACGGCAGACGACGGCTCGCCCATATTGAAAAACCGTCGCCCGGCGTTCGTTCAAAAAACTGCGACGCCGGCTCCATTACAAGTAGACAAATGGGGCACAAACATGATTTGAAACGGGGTCATGGCTAGCGCCACCACGCACAGTCTTACGGAAATACGACGCCATCTAGCGGCTCATCAAGACAACGGTTATAATAAGTTGTTAAAGTAGCCATTCACGTCAAGTAAAAGGATGATGATCGACTGGGCGAATTACAGGGAAGATTCACGGTTTACCGATGATTCCCTCCGGAGCTTCGCTCACTCGTCATCATTCACCCCGTGGATACGCTGTGATTTTAGAGGCGAAGCGCCTCTTAGTCTGACCTTGTCACGCGTCAGTCGTCAGGCGTAACCCGCGTGCCGGGAGGCACGCGCTCGCCCTCTGCGCGTGCCTCCCGGCGCGTGCCTATCTCTCTCCCGCCGCGTGCCTCCTGGCGCGTGCCCCTGCTGTCTTGTGAGAGAAAGAGAGACAGAGAGAGAGCGAAAGGCGCGCGTTGGCTGTGGAAACGCTCTTAGAGGAACGCTCTACCAGCACGCAAAGAAGGAGAACGCGCCCTCACCCGCGAGAGGCAACGTTGGCGCAGGCAGCGTCTCCAAGCGAGTTCCTTGATTGAGAAATACCGACTGCTCGCGTTGGAGAAGCGTTCACCGGCAACCAATATATATATATATATAGGCACTGGTCTTGACTTGCAATGAAGTGCCGGTGGGAGATTTCACTTGTGCATAGTTGAACCATGAGGATTCGTAGCGTGCGCGTTAACTGTATTAATCCGGAACTAGGCACGATCTACGATGAACCTCCCGAGCTTCGCCCACTCATCATCATTCACTCCGTGGATATGCTGTAATTTTTTTAGGGGCGAAGCTCCTTAGGGTGTGGGTCGTTCCCTCCTCTGTAGTAGTAGTAGTAGTAGTAGTAGTAGTAGTAGTAGTGGTATGTTGTACCCACCTCGCGCCGCCGGGAGGCTCGCGCTCTCCCTCGGCGCGTGCCTCCCGGCGCGCGAGCTCTCTCACTCTTCCATCTGCTGTCTTGTGAGAGAGAGAGAGAGAGAGAGAGCGAAAGGCGCGCGTTGACTATGAACGCTCTACCAGCTCGCAAAGAAGAACGCGCCCTCACCCGCGAAAGACAACGTTGGCGCAGGCAGCGTCCTCTAGCGAGTTTCTTGATGATTGAAACATACCGACTGCTCGCGCTGGAGAACCGTTCACCGGCCACCCATATATATATATATATATATATATATATATATATATATATATATATATATATATATAGATAGGCACTGGATCTTGACTTGCAATGAAGTGCCGGTGGGAGCTTTCACTTGTGCATAGTTGAACCATGAGGATTCGTAGCGTGCGCGTTAACTAAATTAATCCGGAACTCGGCACGATCTACGACGAACCTCCGGAGCTTCGCCCGCTCATCATCATTCACTCCGTGGATATGTTGTGAATTTTTTTGTGTGACATGTCTGAATATCTTAGCTTGATGGGCACAGAACAAGTGTCACCTACGCACACTGCGCAAACGTTTAAAAATGTGTTCATGACATGAAGGTGCCTGTATACAAAACATTCTGCTGTAGGCGCATAACCTGACATGTTCAGAACACGATATTGCATCATTACAACATGTGTGGTGCCCCGCCACGGTGGTCTTGTAGCTATGGCACTCGGCTGCTGATCTGAAGGCGGCGGGATCGAATCCCGGTCGCTGCGGCTGCGTTTCGATGGTGGCGAAATGTTGAGGCCCGTGTGCTGTGCGATGTCAGTGCACGTTAAAGAACACCAGGTGGTCGAAATTTCCGGAGACCACTACGGCGTCTGTCATAATCAGAGCTGGTTTTGGGACGTTAAACCCCAGAAATCAATCAAGCAACATGTGTGGTATTTACCTAAAGAATTCCTTAAAGAATGCTGATAGAATTCTTAAATTGTACCGTAGATGACTTTGGGCTGTGCTTGGAATAGTTAGCATAGTAAATCTATTCATGCTTTTACATTTATCGCTGTTGCTAAAGAGAAGTTGGGACCTGTATTTTTTCCAGTGACATGCTCGAAAACCATCTGGCTGCTCCTTGCTTGTTTGAGTGCTTGCTGGTGAACGGCGTCAAAACAAACGAGTTAACATGCGTCAATACGCAGAAAAGGAATTAACCACGCAATCACCGAAAAAAAAAGAAATAAAAGAGTGACCTTAATTTAGTGTCGCACGATCCCATGCCGCCCATTTCCCACAAGGGTGGGCGGCTTCACAAGCGTACAGCACCTTCCAACTGCCGACCACCGGGCAGAAGCGCGCTTGTCCCTATTTCACCGGTAGGTACCCGGCGGCAATGGTGTATGCCTCCCTGCCTACCACAGCAAGGCGGGGGCTCAACTATTTCACCAAGGCCGTGGTGGTATATTTACCACTGTGAAATATTTAGGAAGGGAAGCACCATAAAATGCGACAGAGAGCTCCACTGACAAATTTTATCGACTCGACGTGCACAGAATCCACTGCACGTTAAAACAACAAGCCACAGTGGAGAAACCGAATGCGTAAAGAGTGAGGATGATGTACATGATGAGGGTTCCTGCA
>CM023486.1:51625640-51665639 GCA_013339685.2 Hyalomma asiaticum
GCCACTGCTAAACTTTTAAATGCGAAGAATTTCTTAGCGAACTTCGGCCACATTGAGCATATCTATCTATCTATCTATCTATCTATCTATCTATCTATCTATCTATCTATCTATCTATCTATCTATCTATCTATCTATCTATCTATCTATCTATCTATCTACGACTTCGTGCTGTCCTGGCCGTTTCGTTAACGGGGTGTATACGACAATTGATATGCCACAACATGACTCCATGACGAACATAAATGACAGGTCATAACATTAAAATCATGACATGCATGTCATGAGCGGCATGATTTACGTGCCACGGTATTGGTACCCTTGCAGCCGTTTCGGTAACTTGATATATATACGAAAATTGGTATGGCGAGACAACAAGGTATGGCGGCCATGCGTGACACGTTCTAAGAACACGGAAATTGTGACATGCATGTCATGAGCGGCATTATTTACATGCCACGTGTTTCGTATACCAAAATTGCTATGGCACAACACGACTGCATAACGACCGAAAATGATAGGTCTAACCCTAGAATCAAGATATAGTCTGCATGCCAGAGTCTTGGTGCGCTTGCGGCCGTCTCGTTAACTTCATATCTACCAAAACTGGTATAGCGAGAAAACAATGCAGATCCATTTTATGTTCTTCATGCGTACTTTGCATTACCTTGATTCGCACAGCGCGTGGGATACGCGAACTTTTTCTTGAGTGTTTTTCTTTCTTGCTCTTACATGTTTATTTTACTACATCATATCCGTTGCGGTAGTGACGTATGGGGTCATGGTGGACCCCGCAATAGAACACTTTCGTGTTAAAAAATTTTTTAACCACTTTGGCTAGAGCAAAGGGTTGGGACGGCGTCAAGCCGAGGCCCCGCGTACGAGGTCTGCCACTGTCTGTGGTTCAACAAGGATCGCTTTACATTGAGTTCGGCGAAAAAGTTTAAGAAGCGTTCGCTGGGCCTCACAGTGCCCCTGGAGCATATGACCACTCCAGGAACCTCTGGCCACGGGAAAACGCGAGTTTCCCCATGGCCTATTGCATGCGACTAGGCGTATATAAGTTAAAGATTACTGCTGAGCGAACGACGAAAGCGTCATTGATTTCTTTGAAGCATTACATGACGATTTCTTTAATGCGCCGTCAGGTGTTCTTGATCTATTGCACAAACTAAAGTCGGGAATCGCGCATTGTGAATCAACATTCATATCCACTAAGCTAAAGAGAACTAAACGAAAAAACGCCATGGATTACGAGAAGCATAATCTACCTAAAAAGAAAAGTACAACGAATCCGCAAACATAAAAGCAAATCTGTTACATTCAACGAGCTTTAACGCCAATTAAAAACTGAGATAAAAACTGCGAGAGACAACTTTTTCACACACACTTTAACTGATTTTACGCTAAACCAACCACGTAAGTTTTGGAAGTATTTATCCAAAGCAGAAGGCTCGGTGACTGAAATGGAAATATCGGGTAGTATAGTCGAAGACGCGCGTACTATTGCAGATGCCTTTAACACCTATTTCCGATCAGTTTTCACACGTACGCAGCCTTCGTACTCACCGTTGCCTAGCTGTACGCTGTCTAGCTGTACGTCTAGCTCACGTTTTCCGCTGTACTCGAGTTGGCACCTCCTAGAGAGAAGTCTTTTGTGCGCACTGTAAATGGCAAAACAAAATTTGAGTATGAAAGTAATGCTTATATATTCAGGGCCGATGAAAAGCTCTAAAATATGTGCAGCTGATGACACAATGACGCAATATTTTGTATGTATACATGCATGCATTCATCTAGGCTCCAAGAACAACAATCAGAAAACATCGGAGCGGGCCCGTATCGTTAAACCGTCCTGCATGACCGTGACTACGCAATGTGCTGGTCGATATGCAAAGCGCCTTACAAGCTGTTGCTCAAATATTGTTTCAATTTAGTTCCTTGAACTTTCTGGCGAAGGGAAGGGAGATGCTTGTCTCTGTTTTGTTAAAAACAATTCATGGCATTAAGCTGCAGCTGTCACGTAGGAAAAAAAAACACACCGTTTTTCTCAACGACGTGATTAGCTTGGTAATGAGGTGAGGCCGGTCCGGCGAAATGGCATCACATATATGCACATAAAGCACTGTCATTGATAGCTGAACCAGTTAACATGCTTATACATTATTGCAACAAAGCCACTGACCTTTGATGTATAGGGACGACTGAGTGTATTGTAACCTCTCCGAAATAGTGTGTGCCATGCTGTATTTGGGAAATAAATAAAATAAATGCAGATAATGTCTAAAATGTGGCCACACCGCTTTTATGCTCTATATAACACTTTCAGCTGCTTCTGAAGCAGCATGCATTTCCAGCCTCACGGCTTCGTGGCAAACGCACCAGCGGCTGTCTCAATAACTGCACTGGTGCCAGATTCCGCGAATAAGCTACAATAACGAGAATTTCACTAGTGAAAGGGCGGGGGAAAGGGGCAGATAAAAGGAATAGATTTTCAACAGCAACCTTTCTAAGGCATTCGTATGGAAAAATCAGAAAATGATAGCGTATATAAGCATGGTACATCTGTTGGGTGATCTTCGATCTCGCCACAGGAAGAAAATACTGCATTTGGCGTCCTTCTACAACGCCGCTAAAGGGTCAGAAGCAGAAGCAATGGCTAAGGCGCAACAACAACAACAACAACAACAAAGAAACACGCGAGTTTTGAGATATTAGCCGTTTACCCGATGGCGAAAAGATAGCGCTTAACAGCTATGAAATTGCCCAATTCACGTTTCTGAACTGACGGACCGTATTAGAATTTTAGTAACAAGCGTCAAAGCTTATCTTGTAGCAATCAGCCTGGAAAAAAAGAAGCCTTTGTACTGCCACCAAACTTGTACTTGTGGCAACACTTCGTTAGGAATGTGCTCTTCCGTCACTCCCGACGCAGGTTGTTGTTGTTTTGTTTTGTGGGGTTTTACGTCCCAAAACCAGTTCTGATTATGAGAGACGCCGTAGTGGAGGGCTCCGGAAATTTCGACCACCTGGGGTTCTTTAACGTGCACTGACATCGCACAGCACACGGGCCTCAACATTTCGCCTCCATCGAAATGCAGCCGCCGCGGCCGGGATTCGATCCCGCGACCCTCGGATCAGCAGCCGAGTACCTTAGCCACTAGACCACCGTGGCGGGGCCCGACGCAGGTCATTTTACAACATCGAAGGTTGTCCACTTATTGTCACTTGTCACTTATGTCACTTTTGATGCATACTCTTTATATCGAGTATACAAAGCCATATACGGCCCATGTAGGTCGTATATGGATGTATACTGCTACCGTATATATCATATAAGGTGAAATGTAAAGCCATATATGGCAGTATATAGCTTCCTTATATGACATATAAAACTCCATATACGTTCATATGTGGCTGTATATGACCATATATTGACCCTTATATGGAAGTATATAGCCTGATATGAGCACTTATACGTCCATATCTGGTCATATATAAAACGTATCAGGCCCATATATGACATTTCTGTAAGGGTACACATGTTGAACAGCTTTTTTTCTAGGTACCTTTCATGCTGCTATGTTCATAGGATATAACCTTTTCATTGTCCTTTCCTTATTTGTTTTGAACATGTATGCTAGGTTTTTACACAGTTCATTCACTGCTTTTTGTTGTCACCGATATGGTTGCTTCGTACTTCCAATTTTCGTTCTTTTTTCTTTCTTCGTTGATATGAAGTCCTCCATATTTTGTATGCCCTCTAGTGTATTGGCCTGAAAAGGCCCACAATAAATAAATAAATAAATAAGTAAATAAATGAATAAATAAATAAATAAATAAATAAACGATTACCACTTGCATTCACTTAACGCGAATTGAGGACGATGCACAAGGGGCGCCAATCCTTTGCCAGCGTAACAGAATGCGCCGCAAGCTACTTATACGCTTGCGTAATCTGAGTGAATATCGGAGGTAACAAGCAAGCACCACCCCCTTGCGAACGCTTATTGTGTTCTTCATTCACATTTCTCTTTCTTGTTTCTTTCATCCTTCCTTGTTTTTCATATATTTCGACTCTTTCTGTTTCAGCTCCTTTCTTCTCCTTGTCATACTTTTTAATACGAAAGTGTTTTCTGCCGGCGTCCACCAAGAAATCTGTGACGTGCTTCCGTAACGGAAGTAGATGTTTGAAAAAATAAACACGCATTTCATGTCGAAAAGCTACCACCCACTTGGATTCGAGCCCACAACCAGCCAGGATGTGGCGGTAGGAGTTGGAAGCGCTACCGATCATGCCACCGACAGTTTTTTTCCTTTATTACCAAACCATGCCACTGACAAACTTGAAGTGCTGAGGAAAAGATGGAGCTCAATGCATACTAGACCGCTTTACAATTTGCATCTAATTGATGCCCTGTTAAAGTGAAGGTATTTAACGAGCAAAATTTTCTTAAAATAATATCGGCTCCCTTTCATTGCACTCTTCGTCCTCAGTGGTGCTGCTGCCACTTAGGAACGATGGAGCAAATCCGCAAATTGTCTCCTTAATATGCGCGCCGGCAGTTAGCCTTTCAGTAGTTTTGACACCTCTATCGCCGCACAGGCTGCGGCGTCCTGCTGGAGCGTTGCTTCGGCCACGGCCGCTACATAGTCTTGTGTGACGTCTATGATAGCCAGTTGCGTTGCGACGTGCTTTACTCCAGAAACGCAGACACCTGTCGAGTAGCAAATGATGCGCCTTTCGCACAGCGAAGTGTGCGTTCACAAAACGATCCGCTGACAAACGGCTCGGCTTCGCTTGCAAGGTTTCACTGATTGCGAGCGCCGGTTTTGTGCAAGTTTGCGAGGGGCGCTGGAGCATTCAATGCAGTGTCTCCCGAGAAGTGTGAGTCGTTCGAGAGCTCTCGCTTGTGTTCAACTGTCGAGGATCCCTGTACTGTGTCGAGGTGCCCCTGACGTGTACATGCGAGGGGTTCATATGTCCAGGGTGTCCAATCCATCTCCCGCCCCTCGGTTCGTCAGCTTGCCGCTTACATGCCAAGACAGATTTCACTTTCGTGTTATGCCGATTCCTATGACAGAGGGATCAACCACCATTTTTTTTCTTTATACCTAAATATATTGCACTATTTTCACCTTTCCCTTCTCTTCACCCTCATTTCGACTCCTTGCTATACCGTACTGTACATGGATATATGCTAGCGTTTACCACCTTCCCTCTTCTATTCTTTTATCCGCACCCTGTTTTCACTTCTCCTCACATTCCTTTCCTTTCCACGCCATTTTATTATAGTCTACTTTGTTCAGAGCTGCTCTGCACACAACCATGTTCCGTGTAGGATAAACTATGGTGCACAAGGCTGTGTCATGGCTCATCCTCTGCCCTTCTCCTTTCTTTCGTCGTCATCCACACATCATTCCTTCTCTCTTTCCTTTCCCGTCCATTTGCTATACTATGGTATGCATGGCTATGTTATGCTAAGCATTGCTTGGCGCGTACCCGCATTATGTGGCGCATACACTATGCAAACTGCACTGTACAATGATGTGCCATGATTTATCTTATCCAGTTCTCCTTTCCTTTCCTCTCACCCTATATCATTGCTTCTCCAACCCGTTCCTATGCTATGCTATGCGTGGCTATTCTATGTTAGAGCCTCTTTGTCACATACACGCTTTTTGTACCTCATACCGGAATTTGTGTAGTACTGCTCTGAGGGCATGAACGCATGAGAAGAAAGTTGAATAAACAACATTTTGCGGTGCTCTTGTACTCACGCTGAAAACACGAGCGCAAAAGTCTCGCAAAATGTGTTGCTTCTTCAGCATTCCTCTTTTGCGCTTACTCATGCCCTCAGCGCTGGTTTTATCGCAGGGAAAATGCACACTAGAAGATATTCCTCTTGGCATTAACATCTATTAAGGCTTTCGCTTTATGAATATAACTTAGAACATCCTTACGTATAGGATATAAATTATAAAAAAAGTGGATGAACGAATGCGGACTTCGTCAATAGAAGCTGAATAGCGAGACACTTTACGTTACGTTAAAGAGACAACTGTAAAGCTGCGAATATATAGTATTAAGAGGAAGATAATGACTACAAAGAGGCAGGCTGTTAAGTTGAATAAATGATACAACTCTTCTCAAGGGTCACCGCCCCGTTCCAAAGGCGCGCCCGATAGGTTGGTTCATTTCTCCTCCTGAGATGTAGGTGTGATGGCAGAAGTGTTCTGCGATGGAGTTTATGCAGCACTGGCTGCATCTCGTCTTCCCAACACAGTAGGCTGAAGTATTTCAATACTGTGAGCACCACGGAACGCTGCCGGATGTTCAAAGATTGCAAAAAAAGATTAAGATCCGGATCTGCCACTTGTAAACCCTACTCCCCGGAGTAGAGGGATGGGCTTCATTCCAGCTCCGGCTTTCCGAAATAAATCATGCCGATCGAGGGGGCCAGTTTAGGTAAGGCACCGCAGGCCTTTCCGTGAAGCAAGAACCACACCAGCAACTCACTTTTATAATACGATAGATATTGTTAACCTCTCTTTCCCAACTCATTCTCTGCAATAAATATGAAGGGTTCCCAAAGAAACCCTAATGTTGTACAGTATTGTGAAATTTATGCCTCGCGGTTTCGATTCGCTGCCATTAGGGAAACACTGCCGCGTATAGTCAACGCGCGCCTTTCGCTCTCTCTCTCTCACAAGACAGCAGATGGAAGAGTGAGAGAGAGAGAGGCACGCGCCGGGAGAGAGAGAGAGAGAGAGACAGAGAGAGAGGGGCACGCGCCGAGGGCGAGCGCGTGCCTCCCGGCACGCCGGTTGCGCCTGACGGCTGACGCAGGACAAGGTTAGACTAAGAGGAGCTTCGCCCCTAAAAGAAAGAAAGAAATAAAAAACGAAGGCGCGTACATGCCAGGCTTCGCTTTGCCCCCATTTTCCCGACAGGAGATGAGCTGCTCAGTTTTCACGTTACTGCACTTTCTAAAGGTCATGTCATGAGATTCTATCTAATCTAATGCATTAAGAACAGCCCCAGCTACACGAACAGTCTAAATTATGTGCAAATTGAAATAGCGGTGTAGAAACTACTTGAGCGACTTTGGCTTTCCTAGGGAGCTGTATGCAATTAAACGGCGTATCTTAACGCGGGCTATGCTTCAAATGCTTTTCCAGCTAAAGAATATAAATTCATCGCAAAATGAAAATAGTAGATATGCGGTTAAAATGTTAAAAATTACTGTTAGTTACGCGCCAAAACAACGTTATGATCTTGAGGGACTCCGTAGGGGACGGTTCCAGAAATATGAAGCACCTGGGGTTCATTAACCTGCACTGATACAGCACGGTACTCAAGCCTATTGTACCTCGCCCCTATAAAAATGCGACCGCTGCGACGCACATCGTGATATAATGTTAACAAAGGTTCCGGATCTTCTGAGCGTTCGCGATTGACATGTACACCTTATTTATAAGGCTGTACAGGCTGTCTCAAATGGCGCTGTACTTGGAAAAGAACCATGAGCGCAATATGGGAATTCAATGAAATCAACATTATTGACGGTAGCCATGAGAAAACCCACTACTAAAATGATCTCTACTATTACTTAATAAATAATTAAAAAGGTAGTATTAAAATAATTGATTAAAGTCAACGTGACTAACAATTAAGTTACAAAGTACAATAATGAAGTTACAAAGTACAGGTAGTTATTTAATGTACAAGTAGCGCATTTGCAATATGTCGAGTGCAATGGTTTTAATTTATGTAAGCTGTATGGGATATGCGGGAGATTTGAAGATGTACCACGTGACTATCGCTCTCGCGCCACACCACTAGCGCCTTCGCGTGGGCTATAAGACGAAGAATCGATTATGCATGCAGCAGACTTCATGCGCGAACAGGCCGAAAAGACGACGAGTGCGGCAAACCCTTGTCATTTTCTCTGGTGAACCATCCAGTAAAGTCTTAACGCGCGCACTTCTTTTTCATATGGCACAAGTGAGCTTAAACGCTCTGTATATATAATATGGCTTTTTAGAAAACGTCTTTAGCAATGCTCATGGCGATGCTACATTTTACATTACAATTCCACTACAAGTAGCTCTTCAGCAGCGAGGAATTCGCGCGCTGGTATCCAAAGAATGCATTCGGGAAACATTTTGTTTTGACGTAGCTATCACCGAGGACGAGACGTTCCTAGAAATTGTAGCGCAGGCTCGAAAAATATTAATATGATAATAACTAAGTTTTGAATTTGTTATGAAGGCAGTCGCATAGCTATATACGCGAAAGCATTCCCATTGTACGACCCGCTCACATGCCGACGACGTTTTTAATCATGAACCACTAACGTCATTTTGATTTTGTCTCTTCACCGCTGTATCCTCCGGCATGTCCCCTAAGGTCGGTGTCCTCGCAGCGAGTGGGCAGTCATCGGTTTAGTGGCCCTTTCATTTGTTTCAGCACGACTAGGCGGGGACTTGATTGGGCGTAACAGCATGCGCGGCCATGGCGCACAAGTACGCTCACTATACCGCATGACGATGTGTTAAATCTGCTACCAGATCAGGAATATGGTAACTGTTCGAATATACCAAGCATGTTGCACCAAGTGACCGCGGAGTGATCGAATACACCATGTGATCAGGAAGAAGAACGACGTTAAATTCCCGCTTTTGAACTTCTTTTTGAGCTTGATCATAAAGGTCAAAGGTCAAACAGGAGTTCACCCGGCTCTTGAGACTTTTATATTGACATTGGTTTCCGAGATAAAAAGTGAACACTGACGGTTGCAACCTGCCCACGCAATTTAGTTTCGCTCATCGGAGGCTTGTGGTGGGTGCTCAGGTACGAATTTGTAATAGTGACCATTCTCACTGTGGCAGTGGGCAGATTCTTATGCGCTTTTATTGATAGGCAGGGTAATCATGCCTTGAGCAGATTTGCTGTGTTGGTTCACAGGAGGCCTCCTGTTAATGTATTCATGATAGCAACAGGCAAACGGGCGATTTTTTTTAAACACTGCAGTCATCGAGATAACCATTAACAATTAATGTAGGGCTAAATTCCGTCACTTATGTCGCGTCGCCGCGGGTAATTCGCGTTTCAATTTTTAAATACGATGGATTTCTTCGGGAACTTAAATCACTTTCATGGTGTCTATCTATCTATCTATCTATCTATCTATCTATCTATCTATCTATCTATCTATCTATCTATCTATCTATCTATCTATCTATCTATCTATCTATCTATCTGTCAGTGCGCTCCTGGTCACCTCGTAAACCCTATATGCCCCAATAATTTGGCAGGTAGACTATAAATGAATGACAGAAATGAATGACCGATCTTTACATGACTAACGAGATATGCTCGTCTGGTACGACACGATTAACGTTACTGAAATCACGTGTAGCTAGACAGCTATTGCTCGGTTCACACACGGTGAGCGCCTACGCGCCACAGGTGTTGTTAATCCTATAGAGCCTATATCAATGAAGTGCCATCTAAATTGACATATGAAAGGCCGCTACTGCGGGGAAACAGATATATGCCGCTGTTCCAGGTGTCGAACCGGCAACTTCGATTGTCTGCTGAAGTTTTATGCGCTGGGTCCCGAGCAGGCCTACTTTCTTTTTTTTTTTCGCGGTGGCTCCCGGTTGGCTGTCTTAAAGGGCTCCCATCTAAAAACGAGGAAGGAACGCCGGTTCTTGTTGCTTGTAATTGAAATTATAGACATAACAAGCACTTACACACACAGCTTACCCTGTGTTAGGGTGGTATCTTACACGAATTTTGAAGGAACAAGCAAAGGTGCTACCACGAGGCTACGGCGGCTCCTCCTACACGGTATGTATACTAAGCAAATTTATTGCACCAGCACTTGTAATGACGATGTTTGTGTAAAACGAATTGCACCCATAAAGAGTGACAACCACTGTCGTAGCAATAGGTATCTTCTGTAACATTCGGTGTGTCATTTTTTTTCAATTTTGCTTGATCCAGTAGGAATACCAGGGGAGTGAAACTTCCTATAGACGGGTTCGCTGTTTGTAAACAAACAGGAATGCGCCGAACGGTGTGCCCAAGAAGACTTCCGGTACGGCACTTCCGGTAATACATTTTCAATGGACTCGACGGTGTTTGCCTCTGGTGCATTTGAGTTTGTTGCTCTAATAATTCTGGCGCATTCGTTCAAATGTGTTTAGAGCGATGTCTAGCGACTACATGAAGGGGGTCGACGACGTCGCACAAGAGAGCTACAAGCATAAACTGCACAGGAGGGAACAGTTGTCTGATCGGCTGGATAGGGAAGTTGTAGCCTGGAAGGCAGCTACGCGATGAATTGACAAACGATCTGTGTGACTGCGTGTCAGCCGATGTTGCTGAGCAAAGTTATGCTAACTGCAGAATTTTTGCGAAAGGTAAGCAAGATTGCCCAGTTTTATGACAAGCCTGTTCAACAGCAATAAAGTGATAATAAAAGGCAACAAGCAGAGTGCAGGTCGTCGGTGATGGAGCACGCCTACTTTTCTTAAAATCACAGGTTAAACCGGTGGCTAACTTTACCATGACAACTTAAAACCTTTACTGTGACCACTTGAAAAGGTCGTAATAATGATCATCTGTTTTTTCACATAAGGGGTGGAGTTGTGTACGGAACGCCACATCGCATAAACGCGTAACCTGCGTTTTATCACATGTGTTCTAAGCTGCCGAAAACGGGCTAGTTGACAAACGCAAAGGTTTGGTCTTGGCGCACACACATCATGATGTAACATTAAACATTACACTGGTGCGCTTGTGCACCGGCTACTTTTTGATCCGAGAGATCGGCGCCGACCGGAATCGATCGCGATCTAATGTGTTTGGTGCCTCTGAAATCATATGAAACGTACTCATTCTATTGCGGCAGAGTCATGCAAAATGCTATGGTTTGCTTACGAGTACACTAATTACGAGCCAAACTTCCAAGTTAACCTGCCTACATTTATAGTCCAAGCTCACACCGAAAGATAAATTAGCTAGGGTGCGACGATGTCCATAGACGGCAACACAACAGGCGATGAGTCAGTTACTTGTACCGACGCCAAACCACTCGCAGGCGTCGCTCTCATTAAAAAAAAAAAAAGCAAACGCAGTGTGGCAACAAAACGTGTGCGGCGATTCATGTTGAGCGCGGCTGCTTTGGTGTCCCGAGTGCCCCTTCGAACAGTACACAACACTGATAAGCATCCAACTGCAAGAAACACCATTATGATGGATTTTTGGCCTTAGGCAGCTTTCATGTTTTGCTATCCACTTCAGGCGTCAGCGCGATTGTCTGTCGTGGGCGGAATGCGACGGCGTCCGACGGGTACCTTGTAATTAGGGAACTTAGACTAACGTCTGCGCATCGTCTCTGTGCCATTAGAGTATGCATTGAGCTCTATTTGCCGTTGATGAACTGGGCAGAAGAAATCTGCGCGCTCTTTGTGGGATACCAGTTTTCTCGCCTGGTCGCTGGGCTCTTTCCGCTCATCTGTCGCGAAACATAACGTTTTGACTTGCGATAGCAAATTAGTTGCGGACCGCAGACTGCATCCTGGCACCACACAACAGCGCCCGAGTCGCGAGCGCTTCATCACAATAATTCTATCAGCGGAAAACATCGGAACACAAGCAGCCGCGGCCACTGACGCACCCTGAAACCACGCGAAAGCAAGGTAAACAGGAAGTTTTCTAGGGCACGTTTCCGGTAAACGCACAATGTTGCCAGAGACAGGCAAGCGCTGGTGAAACCGTCTATACGATCCATGGAACGCGATATTCGCTCGCAGCGCCGGACTAACGCCGGTGGTTTGGGGGCGGTACTTAAACATGGCGGCGCATTGCAGACACGCACTGGGGGACGCCATCTTGATGAGGACTGAGGATCCGAGTTGCCGGGGTGAGGGGGGGGGATTTAGCGCCAAATTATATTGGGATGCACCAGCAAGCCAAATTGAGCGAGTGGAAGTTATTCAGATGGCGAGTGCGCGACCTTCGTCCTGTTGCGCCACCCGCCACACGATAAAAAAGGAAATCTTTGCGTTCTGATTGATGAAGGCTTGCCCATCCACTTATTTTTGGACCACTTCTTCTAAGTAAGACTTTTCTTTTGTTTACGTGTACACATGTACTAGACAAGAATAAAGGGCAGAGTTCGTTTGAATGTTTTATTACACAGCTACTGCTGCAACCGCATCCTGATATGCCGTGCAAGTGTAGAAAAACAAAACGAGCAGCATGCAGATCGTACCTTTCGTCCGCCGGGATCCGAAAGAATTTTATGCCGCCGTGTGGCGTGAAGAATTTCGACACCACTCAGCACAGCACGATTTGTGATGACGGCGCGAATCCATTCATGAGTCTGTTTCGCTGCAAAAAGGGTTTCGTTGAAACAAACTTTACGGTGGTAAAAGCGCCCTTTGGGACACCGTGGGCCGTAGCATACATGAGCGCGCGACAAGAAACGCCCCTTCTTCGCAATGAGAGAGGGGACGACTGCCCAGTTCCCGTTTTGCCACTCGGGGTGGCGCTCCTATTTTCGCAATCTCGAACTGCAACCTCTAGGTTCACTTGCGTATTAAAAACTCTGCGGAGTTAATAAGTAACCTGGTAATAAATATAAAATGGAACAACAACGTTCATTTATGCTCGTAGGTAGTACAGCCCCCAAACATTAGGATCGCTGCGGTCACGGGACAGAAAAACCGCGAAGTTTCATCCCCCTGGGAATACTTCAACGGACGACGCTTACGTTAGCACAACAACGCACCGTATAGTGCATTTGTTCTTTCTACAAAAGTGACGTCTCTACTTTGGGCGAACGTCAGTGCCAATGTTACGTCATACCATGACATACCAATACGTCACTACGATGCTGCCCAAATTCCCGATTAGCCCACGTTAAGCATACTCGTGAGCGGGCACTCATGCGCTTTGCACAAACAACTTGACCCTATTAGTCACACAAGGCTAAAAGCCCGACAATTCGTCATACGCAATTTCCTCGAAAACTGTTCCGCATGACACCAATGCATGATCCGTGGTATCTGTAGGAAATTTTCTTTAATAATAAGGAAAAAGCCACTTTTTAAAGAGCCCCTCTAAACACAATTTCTCAATGGTGAAGTTGTGAAGCACGTAAATGATAGAAATATAATGTATTTGCATGATCGTGAATGCAATGGTTTTAACTTTTCCAGGAATCAGAAAACATCCGTGAGATCTGAAAGCGTAGCACATGAATAGTACTCGCGCGTCGAGCCATTAGCATCCTCATATGTGCTATAATTGAGCCTAGATGATGTGCGCAGACCAGAGGCCCGGACAGGCGAAAAGGACGAAAGCTGTGGCAAACACTTGATTTTACCTTGTAATCTCTACAATAGAGTCTATCTGCGTCCCTCAGCTATGGTTAGTTCTTAGCACGCTTTGGGCGATAAGGACACTGCGCATGACGCCTGGCCACGTGGTAGTTTTCCAGTCTCGCACATTTTAGGAAACACAATCTAATTGAAACCGTTGCACTAATTTACCACGGAGAGATCTCATATCGACATTAAAAAACATGCTTTAGGACTTCACCATTGGACTTATTGAGTTAAAAGCGACAGTTTAGCATCATTTATTCTTTCATAACAATTATTACCGGCAGTAATATTTAAAAAAAAAGGGTATGAGTTTGTCAAGACGATGGTGAATAAACGAAGTTGGTGGCATGGTTCTAACGCCCGTGGATTTTTTTCAAACACAGAAGTGGTTAGTTGAAATACCCTGTATATAAAATTACATTTTAATAAACGTCTTTACTACCATAATCACGACGCTAGATTTTGCATTAGAACTCCATGACTGGTAGGATTTCAACAACGACGAATTTGCGCACCGGCATTCGTACAAGACAAATTTGCAAAGCTTATGTCTTGGCTAGCTCTCATCAAATCTAAACGTGCGTGGGAGCTGTGACTCGCTCTCATAAATTTAAATATCGTGGCAAATACGTTTTGCGTTTCTTATTAGGGCATGGCTTCTGAGGCCTGTGTCCTCGCAGTGAGTTGCCCGTGATGGTTTATTCGCTCTTTATTTTGTTTCCTCACTGCTAATCGAGGACTTCCCTGCCTGTAGCGGCGAGCGTTCATGACGCTGCACTTACCACAGCGCGAAACTGGTCTTTCTACTGGCTGGGAGATTTGTTAAATCTCCTACTAAGGCATGAAAACGGAACTTTTCAATTATCGGTCGAATACACCATGTGACCAGAAGGAAGAGCGACGTTAAATTCTCTCTTTACAATTTCTTTTTTATGTTCACTATAAGGATCAGAGTTCAAAGAGCCGTTCACATAGCTTTTGAGCGAATATTATATGGCCATTCTTTTCCTCGATAGGAAATCAGCACTGGTTGCTGTAAAGTGCGCAGACAATTTGGCTGTGCTCGTTTGAAGGTTGTGCACGGAGCTGAGGCAGGAATCTGTAATAGTGAACGCTGGCAAGGTGCCGGTGAGCGGGCTCTTATGTGCTTTCATTGAGACGCAGGTTAATGATGCCATGAGAAGATGTGTTGTGGTGGTGCACAAAACTATCCTAGCAAAATCGTTGTAGTATCAGCATGTAACCGGGCAAAATATATTGTTTAGCGAGCAGCTATGGAGATGTTAATACAGAATTTTCATCAGCCTCACTACCGGCACTTTTGTGTCGTCGCCGCATTTAATTTGCGTTCGCGTAAATATAATTAAAAATCACTAATGGGAAATAAATTTTTGTCTCCTCTTGATTGTCTAAACAATATTGCACTTTCGATTGAACAATTTTCACCTTTTGGCAAGGCCTGGATTTCAGTGGTTTCGAATTTTTCTCCTGCATAAGAGCCACCAAACAACGCAGTTATGGCTAAGGTTATTAAGCATGTCGTTGTCCAACCCTGTCCTATCTCTATGAATGCGTCACCATATGGAAGAAATAGCAATTTTACTTTTAGTTCATAATTGAGGAATGTAGGTGTTTCTCTGACGCAACGGCAGTCCTCTCACCCATAGCAGTTTTCAATAAAATTTATGAAATATGTGACTATATATACTGCTAATTCACATATTATAATGTACTTATTGTTTAGTTAGAAATTCTTATGCTGCAAGGGTTTCAAGGAAAGGAGTGGTAAATATCAAATGTCTGCTCCGCAATATCGCTCTTTTGGGAAGCAAGGACAGTACCTCAACTAAATACACATTGAAATCTAACTGACGCTCCCACCGTCGATGGTAGCAGCGATGGCGGTGGGAAAGTGGCCCTATTAATTTCTAGGTTTTGTACTGTAATATTCAGTTGAGCCATTATTTTGAGTTGTGGCACACCTATTATTCCATTATGTGACCAGACTGAAAAAAATCACAGCATATCCACGGGGTGAATGATGATGAGTGGGCGAAGCTGCGGAGGTTCATCGGTAAACCGTGAATTCTGCCCATTACATCATCAACGACGTGAGATCGTGCGCGTTTATACTAAAGGGTCGATGAGAGTTATGGTGACTTGCAGCTCACTTTAATGTTACGTGTATGCTGTGAATTTTCATTGTTTAATCACGCACAGGAGAAATCGCACACAGGCGCTACCTTGGAGGTCAAAATCCAGTGCCATATATACGGGAAACAAGAAACTCGCTAGCAGGCGCTGCCTGCGTCGGCATCGCGAGGCGAGAGAGAGGGGGGACCGTTGGACGGTTGTGAGGGAGAGGAGGAAAGGGGAGATGGTGGGAGAGAAGGAGGGGAGAAAGGAAGAGAAATGGGAGAGGGAGGGAAAGGGAGAGAGTGGGGGCGAGAGAGGGGGAGCTCGACGACGACCGGGGCATATTCACCGTGATGACGCCATCTAGTGTCCAGTCACCCAACCGCCATAATGCACACATCTCTATGGGACAGCGCCATCTAGGAAACTAGGCGAGAAAGGGCGATGACGACCAGCGCCATCTAGTATATCGTCACCCAACTGCAGTTTGCATGCTGATGATGATGATGAATGATGATGAATTGTGGCTCTGCCCTTTGTAGCGGGTGGGCAACTCTCAGGTGCCCTAGCCAAAAAAAAAAAAGGATTTGTAGCACAGCCTGGGTAGACACACACACACGCTGAGGTGAATTAACACGTTCGCGACAGCCGTACAATGTCTCCTCGCAGGCCGGCTACACTGTCTGAACGTCCACGTTGTCTGTGCGTTGGCACTGTCTACGCGTCTTGCGCCACCACTGCACCAATCTTAGTTTTGTGTTGTGCACCGCTCTGTGGACCACTCTGTTCTCCGTATTATCCTTTCGGAATCCCAGTGCAAGCGGGAAGGTGGTGCCCTCTACGTGATCCGGGCGCAAGCCTGTGCAGTGGAGGACGAGGTGTTCTGTTGTTTCCTCCTCGACGCCACATATTCGGCATATGGCCCGGTTCACGTCCGCTGATGAGTCAAATCTGCGACGGTATGTCAACGTACGCAGCGCTCCTGCACGTGCCTCAAAGAGTAGAGCACTGCCGCCGCTGTTATCGTACAGGGGCTCCGTGCCAATGTCTGCCTTGTGGGTGCGATATGTAAAAGAATAAGGTTCCTCCATGCACAGGAGTGTTACCGTTTCCCCATCATCAAAGCTAACGTGACTTCCGTCTCTATGGGACAGCGCCATCTATTGTATGTTACGGGAGACGCTACTGTCTACGGCGGATGGACATACCGGACGGGCCGCAGATGATGCCATAAGGAGCTTCGCCCCTAAAAGTGTCTTCTTCCTAGATCCTTTGATGGATAAAGGCCCATGCACCCTAAGCTCGGCTTTAAAAGAATAAGGTTCCTCCATGCACAGGAGTGTTACCGTTTCCCCATCATCAAAGCTAACGTGACTTCCGTCAGGCTGCTGATGCGAGCAATAAAATAGGTCTACCAATTGTATTGCTTTTTACTGCGCGTTTTACAGTGCGCGTTTCATAAGGGCTGTCCCGAATTGATCGCTTAGTGAGGCAACAACGGACTCGAACTCAATAAAATGAGGTCATAATTGGATTAACGAAGTAGTTCAATAACGCTGTCACCTAAGGCCTCCTCCTGTCAGGACTCGTCCAGGTAAAGGCTGCGAAGAATGGGGAAATCTCCGACTGTGATACAGACTGCGATTTGCGTAGGAACGCGCCTTCTGTCCACGCAACCAGCATTGACTGTCAGTAAAAGAAAAGAATTTTTAAACGCGTTTATAAAAGGGGATAAGTTCGAATGCATTGTTTCCGCAGTATGCGATCAAATTAAGCTTTACAGAGATGGGTTAAGCTTACAAATAGTGCCTCGGGCAGGGTTAATCAGCTTATAGATATTTCATGGGCTTTAGAGGAAAATCGCCTATATTGGCAGTAATTCCACGGGTGATCAGCAGTTTCGGTCGTTGCGTGCGCAAGCAGGCACAGTGAAAGGATCGGAGTCGTGGTTTGGAAAACAAAACAACAAAGTTTAATCTATAGAGATAGGGCAGTGCAATGAATACATGGCGAAGACTACACTTCACTCAACCAATTAACAGCGATGATAGAGCTTTACAAACAATAGCATGCGCAAAGAACAAACTAAGCAAAAGTAAACAACTAACAAACAGTAAGTAGGGCTATGAGAAAAATGTGGGATTCTAATCTACAAAAGCTATGAAAGTTCAGGCAGCGAGTTCCCGGGTATAAACAGGGGATGGCATACGTGATGATGGCCGGCAGCGTTGAAGGGTCCACGATGGTCTGGCGCGAGAAGTCTGTTGTTCTGGCCAGCGTTCAGGTCGACGGAGTTGCAGCACTGATGTTTTCGGGGAACTAGTGCTTGATGGCAAACTCGAGCAGGTTGAACTAACTCGAGCCGAAGTCGCGATGGCTACGTTTCAGACGGTAAGCGCGTGTCTCAACTAGACGAAGCGTTTATGGTTAGGTGGCCAGTCGGTACAAAGTCACACTAA
The DNA here is from genome assembly GCA_013339685.2 of Hyalomma asiaticum. Classification (NCBI taxonomy): domain Eukaryota; kingdom Metazoa; phylum Arthropoda; class Arachnida; order Ixodida; family Ixodidae; genus Hyalomma; species Hyalomma asiaticum. Next base: position 51,643,643 of record CM023486.1, read on the forward strand.
CAACTTCTAGAAGGGATACGATGATCGGCTCCTACGCCATGTCAGGCAAGCGATTAGAACCCTGTGGCCCTCAATACTCCGCGCTTAAATACGCTCATGTTTCCCCTGATTCGCTTTCTGTAGAATCAGGGCTTGTTTATAGAGACAATTGCTCCGGCATTGATTGCATTTCTTGCTCTGCCCAAAAATATCCCTCTCGCAAATAATGCACTGGAAAGCGCGATGGCCAAACCCTTTCTCGTGGTCGCCGAGCCGGCATCTTCATTCATCTCGCCTGATTGGCAGGTAATTAGCGTCCGAGACAGGGGGTCCCTGCTTGGCCGGTCGTAACAAAGATGTGCAATAGTCGTCCACCTCGGACACGGAGGCCGTCGACCACACAATAGCGTACGTCCGCACGCGGCCGGAGCCCGCGAAACGGTGCCCCGCTGTCCTGCTGATCCGAAGCATCACGCCGGGGGCTCGCGTGGGAAAGCACCAAATCAGAGTTTCCCAGGTCAGGAAGCGATGTCCTCCTTCGAAAAGGGCCGAGAGCTTCTGACGTCTTTGGAGCGGTCGAAGGGCTTCTAACGTCGCATGCGCAGAGATACCGTGAACCTATAGCTATAGTCCGCCCCGAAGCAATGTCATTCCATGGCAAACAATTTTTCCACGACGAAGAGATGTTAAATTGCACATCAGAAGACGCCGCTTTATACTGACCATGCCAGTTCCTTGCTGCCGTCAGCTAGCGCAGTAGCGATCGAGTACCGCGCAAGCGCACTGCCAATTAAGGATGACAGCAAGTTGCGTCGACTGCGTCAGCCCACACAAATAGCGATACCCGGTTGTGGTAGGCGTGAGAGAAATGCATACTACGGGTGTGCAGGTAATATGAAAAACATTTCATATTCATCCAAGAGCAGGAAACGTTGTAGGCCCCACACTGTGCGCTACTACTGCGCGGCCGCTGAGTGTATATTGCAGGTATTTTCGGCCGCCACCATATCAACGGCAGCACGGCACCCCTTGACCAGAGTTTTTAGTGTTGGGCAACGGTTATTACTTATGCAAAGAAATGCAACTAGCGATCGGACAAGGAACCAAACGGACGGCTTCTCATCGTAGCAACTTCTTTTTTTTCTCCATTACCAACATGTGTGTGTTTATTCTGCTTTTTCTTTTTCTTCATCTTGCCGTCCTCTAGCAATGTTGTGCAACTCGAGCTTCACAGTTGTAACGGTGTAAAAGCTTGCCACCCTCGGAATTCTCACGGTTAGACCAAGGTTAGCGTCTTCGGCGCGTCCCAGGGGTCAAATGTCTCTACAATTCTTAGAATCCCCAATGAATAAAGACGTCTGGTATGCAACTAGGATGCGAGGTGATCATATTGCTTCCATCGAATCCGCGGAGGTTTGGGAATCGTCCTGCGTTGTGAATTCCTGCTCAGGTACGTTCGGATAGCTTGGCACTAGGACATTGCAGTGAGTGCCTCCTTTATCCACTGGATCTCGACATGTGAAAAGTAAAGGATGGCACACGTGAGTGGTTGGCGATAGCCTTCCCGGTCAAGACGGGATGACTACCTCCAGACAACACATCACAGTACACAAAACTGGAGGAGACCTCGGCTCACACATCGTGGTACGGAGGGAGTGACGCGCAGGTCATTCTGTACGTTACTAATCTTTCATGGATTTAGCACGGTGTGGAAGTTTCTCGTTCCTTGAAGTACATCTTGCTTACTCGTTTAGTCTTCCCACTGCACGGTGGGCGTAGATCTAGTTCTGATAGCCAGGATGATCTTGCGTGCGATAAACTTCCAGGTCCTCTGCACGAACTGTACATTCTAGCAATTGCGACACAAGTCATTGCGTCAGTCGCGTCGCATTTCTTCGGCCGCTTCCGCATGACGACTGGCGTATCGGCTTTCATTTTTGGGCTGATATTAGAAGGCCCAACGAGGAGATAATGGAGGACATATTGGTCGCACTCTTGCTGCAGATGAAAGTGCAATATTAAGCTTAAGGCATGCGCGCAAGAGAATGTCCAATGCGGACAAGAGCGCACTTTGGACATTCCATAAAACTAGTGCACGCGCCCTCTTGGGGACCAGAACTAGTGAAGATCATAGTTTTTGCATTCGGTTGACGTGTTTATAAATTGACTAACAGCTTCGCTGTTAAATAAGTATTGCAGCCTACACTACAGTTGCAGTGCGAGCGAAGCAGATGGGCACTTGGCTGGTCCGTGTATGTCTCCAGCACTGCCGCATTTCGTCGTGGTCCGACGATGCGTAAAAGCCCTCGCAAAGCACAGCAAGCCAAGCGAACGCTTCTCAATAGAGCGTATTAGCACAACCTAGTTGCCCCCCGCTAAACTGCGCATGCACAGCACGCTAGGCCAGCTTTGCTTTTAGCGTTGGCTCACTGTTTTTTGAATTTACCGGATACGCAAAGCACTCGATAAGTTTGCTCAACGTGGAAAACATTGCAGTCCCCTCAAAGTGACGGCTGCACGCTTCGCATTTATCGTCTCGTCCGCAGCTTTGTGCGACTAGTTTATTAACAATAAACAGTGCTTAGGATATTCTTGCTTTGGTAATGGAATATGGGCGTTGAGGGCATTGTTTTCCATGTGGATTCCTGGTGTCGCACAGTCCATGCATAGCAAAAGCATCACTGGAAGCGCTCGTCAGACAGCGTCGAGCCGCAGATTTTAGGCAGCGCCTCTGATACTGCTCTTGCCACAAGTGCCTGCATTACTGTGTATGCGTGTCCCACAGCACGAGGAATGCCATCGTCCTTTTCCAGTTCCTCCTATAACGACAAAAAAGGGACTTCTGGGTGTTCGGTATTCAACGAAAACGGTATTCGCGCAAAAGAAACAAACACTGCACAGGATCTTTCCGAGGCTTGTCATGGATGCAAACGGTTAATTTTGTGAAGAAAACCAGCTGAAAACACACGGACACAGAAGAAGAAGGCGCACAGGACGATGCTGGACTAACAGTTGGTTTTCTTCAGAAATCATGCACCAACTGGCCCAACTGTCGACGCTCTTGGTTAATTTTGGTTTTTGAACCACTCAATTTACTGCTTATACTCTGCACATAGACGGCGCAGTGAAGTTGTGCACTTTGCTGTGAGTCGGTGTATTTGCGCAATACTAAAGCAATGCGAAATAGCACCCCGCAATATTTAGCGTGTGCAACCTGCTAACAGTAGCGCAAGAATTTTCTGCAATACTAAATCTCACTCATGTTTCGCACCGAGCTCAGCGTAAAGACGTTCACACGTTGAACCGCAGAGGGGGGCAAACACAAAGGGGCCTCGGCATGACGCCGTCCCACCCCTTTGCTACATATACTACACTATGCGTTTGTGCATAGCTTCGTGGCATCAGAGGACGCATTCCCACGTTGTGCGAAGCTATGCGCGAACACATAGCTTTGTGACATGCTGTGAACCGTAAAAATTGAGGCACACTGCCTTCTTGTGCTTGCACGTGTGCCCACCAGCCTCGGATTTGCCAGTGCAGCAGCGGGCTGAGGTCACGTCCTCAAAAAAAAAAAAAAAGGAAGAAGTGCACGTGCGAAAGCCGCGCATTGGCCATTGCGTAGAAGTGCGCGCGCACTCTTAGGGGCCTTAAGTAATAATGATGATAGTTTTTTTAGTGCGCCGGACACTGGACGATTTGCTAAACAGCTTCGCTGTTGAAAGTACAGTGCGTTCCACGACGTGAAAACCGTCGAAGAGCGAAGCTTGTAAATCTTCCCTTCCAAGTCAACATTTTTTGGGGCGAAGCACCTTGCGGCCCTTGTGCGCCGTCCGCATCGTCACCATGCTCTGGTTTGCATGGAGTCCGCTAGGGGTGCTGCAGTGCACAGATGCGAGCGTCCGTTTTGAGTGGATACCGGTAGAGGCGCTGCGGTGCACAGGCGCTATATGTCTTCGTTCGCGCATAGAGTTACTGTATATGTTCCCCTTAGGGAACAGAGTTGCGTCTCTGACAGAACTCGCTGCTCGCGCCCCCCATTCGCCTAGAGCGCTCACGTGCGCAAAATGCGTCCTTTTTAGGGAAAGCCAACTTCACGGCAGCGCGTGCGCTGACGCCCGCCACGCCACCATGGCCGCTACCCTCCGCCGCGCCACCGCTGTCCGATGTTCGACTGTGGCCTCGGCAATTGACTACGGCAGCTGCCGATCGCGGAGGCCATGTTTCGACGTTCAGGCATAGCTCATTTGGCTCAGCTGTGATCTAATAACGTTGGCTGTGGCAGCGTGATGTGTGGTTTAATTTTGCTGGAAACTATTTTCTCAAACGTGGTGTTAAAAAAAAAAGGAAGTGCCACTTGAAGCAAAATGATTAAATGGTCGTGGTCAGTCGTCGGAATCGGCCCAGCGGATTAAGTCGGCAGCTCGATGCGACCCAGTATTTATTTCAGCTTAGCAGTACGTTTTAGAATGCACATTCCTACATACGCTTTGCAAAGATATGTTTATATGGAGCAATTATAACTCTCATTAGTAATATTTTTGTGATAGTGAAATCGTAAACGTTCAGGATCAGTAGGACTTCACGCCTGCTTGGTAACAGCTGGATAGCCGGTGACAAAAATCGCACCGCAAAGAACAAAAATGTGCGTGTTTGAATATGCATAAGGATTCACTTTGTATAAATCTAGCACAGACTGCTACGCAGCATAAAATTTTGTAAGCCGTATCCAGTTTCCATTACGCCGGATATACCTATGGATCTGCGAAGATTCGCCGTGAAGGTAATCTTTTTTACTTGTGTTATCTGCGCTCATCGTTTTTCAATGTACCTATTTTGTATTTTAAAGCCTTGCGTCACGTACGACGTGAAACGAGAGGTTTGTTCAGCTTATACATTTTGTCCAGAATGTGTTTTCATTTGATTAAAAAAAAGTAAAAACGCTTCTGCCATCGAACAGTTTATAACCACTTATGTCTAAATTGGTAAATTGATTGTTTGTTCGAATCAGCTTTGTTTATCATTTTTGGCGAGAAAGCGCACGCCTCTGCTGAACCGCGCCGTCTCCTACATTCGAGAGGAGCGGCTTTGCCGCTTAACGCGAATGGACGTGCAAGATGGCGAACCTATGCGCAACTCTGCTCCCGTAGGGAGCATATACAGTAACTCTATTCGCGCAGCGCTAGGGGCGCTGCAGTGCCCCTAGCGTGTGGGTGTGGGCCACGGTGCATCTTACACCGCGGTGTGGGCCCACCCTGGAGGCTGTCCAGTCAGACGGTGTGTGTACATGCGTGTGCCGATCCCGGAGACCGTGCACTCTGACAGTGTCGTCTGCTGTCACGTGTGTGTGTGAGAGAGAATTAATTTTATTAAATATCCTGAAGGGGCCTGGGCGCCCCTTCCAGGGGCCGGCCCGGTGGCTCCACCCATGTGGGGACTAGGAGTCTGAGCTCGCCAGCCACCTTTTGGGCCTTCTGGACAGCCTGGTGTTGAAGGGCCCTGTCGGGGCTCCCGAGGTGGGTGATCCATCCATCCTCGGTGTCAGGAGACCCGAACCTAACGTCTAGCGCGGGACACTGCTACAGCATGACTCAAGTCAAACTTTGGATTTTGGCATTTTCGGCATTCTGACCTTATGTCAGGGAGGTATTTGCTGCAGAATTAGGGGCTGGGGTAACTGCGAGTTTGCAGAAGTCTAAGCGTTAGTTCTTCATTTAGTGGTGAGTGAGGTGAGGGGAATTCCTTTCTAAATAACTTAAGCGTAAGCAATTCTCATGGTAGGAGAGGTGTGGCTTCTGGCGCGTGTTGGGAAATCCGGCCGGTGAGCCGGCCCGCGTCGCCGCGCGGCGCGTAAGATTTCGCGCGAGGTTATGGGCCGGCTGATCACCGTTGGGGAACCGTCGTTGAACGTTGACGCCTTCATGCCCCGGATTCCGGAAACCAGCGGATGTGCTTATGTACGTTTAATGCAGCGAATACTAGAATGCTTAAGGCCGCCTGGCATGGTTTACCGCAGCGGTATGCCAGTGGAACGGGTTTGGAGTCGGTAAATATTGTGTCGCGCTCAGGGAGGGCTAGAGCAAGGGCAATGGCCATTTGTTCGGCCTCGAAGGCGTTCTTTGTTTAGAGCACTGAAGGCTGTCCCGTCAGGGGCGACCGCCGCAGCCCCAGAGTTTGTCTACGTATATAGTGTCGTCTACGGAAGCCACATCTCTCGCGTGTAGGGCGGCCGCCTTTAAGAAGGCTTGAGCGCGTGCCCTTGTGTGGGATATTTCTCTTGTGCGTAGTTGAAACATGGGATTCGCAACGTGCGCGTTAACTAAAGCTAATCCGGAACTCGGCACGCTATACGACGTGGGAGCGCAGGAACCTCATAAGGGCCATGAGCATATATCAAAAAGCGTCTGTAAATAAAAATTGGCAGATGCCGCATGCAGTGGGAATCAAGGAAATCCGAAGCACGCATCAGGAAAGTAAAATGGATGTGCATTGTTGTCTCGCTGCACCGATTTTGGTACATATAAGTTAACGAAACGAAACCAAGACTGTGGCATGTAAACCATGCTGTTCACGACACGCATGTCATGATTCTAATCTTATGACCTGTCATATATGTTCGTTATGCAGTCCTGCCAGGAGAGCACCAAGACCGTGGCATGTAAATCATTGATTAGTGGGGTTTAACGTCCCAATACCAGCTCTGATTATGAGAGACGCCGTAGTGGAGGTCTCCGGAAATTCGACATGTAATTCATGCCACTCATGGCATGCATATGTCGTGATTTTTATGTTATGACCTGCCATTTATGTTCTTCATGCAGTATGTTGTGGCATGCCAATTTTCGTATACATCCCGTTAATGAAACGGCCAGGAGAGCACTATGTCGAAGGCGGCTAGATAGATAGATAGATAGATAGATAGATAGATAGATAGATAGATAGATAGATAGATAGATAGATAGATAGATAGATAGATAGATATACACACGCTCATAGTCGCTGAAGTTCGCTAAGAAATGCTTCGAATTTAATACACACGCATTGTCATTCATTTACATGCATGAGTGGGCAATTTCACGGGTGATTTACGGTAACACCGAATCATCCCCAGTGCTTCGCCCACTCATCATGGTTCACTTCATGGAGAACCGTCTTTTTTTTTTTTTTTTTGTATCGGCAGTTTTCATTACATCTTCGGTTTGCGCTTCTCGTGTGCATGAGTACTTCCTCCTCCAAATGACCGTCAGGTTCATTTTGCGTCCAGAACAAGTTTCAACTGTACCTTACAAGGTCAACTGTACCTTGCTATGGGAAAGATGTTATGCTTGTCCTGAAAGTAAGACGCATTTAGCCATGCGACGTTGGACGGTCCTTGAGGTGTGGAACTAGCTCAAAACGGAATGGCAAGTGCCATATCTGAGACTGAGTCTAAGCTGCCTGTTATCGAAATGACCCTCTCCACGCACCCAAGATGGTAGCCTTCGCTTATTATAATCTTTGCATGTCTTTAAGGAAAGCGGGAATTCCTTTCTTGGCATTTTGTACCGAAAGGACCGCTATCATGTGCCGATACCCCGATTTTTTTTAAAATACTACAGCAAGTACTTATACGGAGCGTTTCGTTTTTACTTGTGTTACAGTCATCGGTGGAATGCATTTGTATGATTCCCATCAGTTTTCGTTTTGCTATTGCACGTGCACTGCGTAGTAGTTATGACGATTGCTTTCGGATCATGAGGTCCCCGGCTGCAGCCCTATTTTCTACCCGCAGACGCCGTTCCTGTGGTCTTCTGCGCATACGACGCTTTGCATCGCTCCACGTAAGAACAATGTGCTCAGCCTAATCTTTGTAGTACCGTCAAGGGGCCCAGAAAGAGCTCTCAGCAACAGCCGGATGACCTGAATTTTTTTTTGCTTCCCCTCAGAAAACATCCTTCATCCTTCAATGTGGGGGAGCGCAACAAAAACAACCACAACAAGCGACAGGCCAAATTGTTTGATGTACTGATTCCAGAAATGTGCCTGGGTCATCCCACATCGTCTGCATCAATATTTATCTCACGTTTTCTCAGTACACGAAGTGATAACGAAACTTATTCGGCATAAAGCTGCTGCAGCCTTGCGAATTCTCTTATGTGCAGTTGTGGTTTTTGTCAAAGTGGAGTGACATGGAATGGTTATTCTGATGAGGCGCTGCTTTATTTTATAAGAGTTGCAGAGTACTAGCGTTCCTCTGTTATTCAAGTCCATTGCAAAATTAATTTCCATTGTAGGGGTACCATGTTAAGCGTTTACATAAGGCTAAAGAAAGCTATATAGCAGTTTTATAAATTACCTTTTATACTGCATCTTTAGATATGTGAGAAACCGGGTAGTTTGCAGCATTAATGTGATGTGGCGTTGTGGCAATATGTAACGCTTCACATAAACATCATTCATACTATGCTGACTGAAGCAAAGCTTGCAAAGAGTATTAAAATATAGTTTTAGCTTCACTTCGCAATGGCAAATTGGTGGGAACTTTTGTGCATACAGTCGGCTTCAAGTGTCATTGTCTCTTCTCCGTAACTGGTTCCTGTTATCGATCGATTCTTTGTTTTCAGTTTGCGGTGGTTCCTGCCCTCATAGGTCCTGGGTTCCGAAGCATGGAAGGATAACGGAAAGCTGTGTGTAACCTCTTCAAACAGCCACGAAAAAGACTTAAATTTTTTTCCCTTGTGTGGTTTGTATGAGTTATATATGCCGTTTGTCTGAAAAGTGCACATTCAGTCACACAGCCCTTTAAATACTGAAGAGTAAGCCCCAGAAATGAATGATGAAGGATGTACGCTTGAGTTGTTTGGTCTGAAGAAGTTTTATTCAACAAACAAATTATTTTTTATTGGAAGGAAAGGTAGCCTGAACCGGTTACTTCTTCTCTAAGCACGTTTCTTCGTAAGGTTTGTAAACGTCGCCTTTACAGAATTGCTGTGTATAGTTCCTGCAGATATCGTCCTTCCTTTCATTGTATGCTTGAACGCTGGCTTCGCGTACATGCGTTTCACAACCCACCTTTGCTGTCGAAAAATATTTCAAAGTTTTCGTATGTGAGAGAGCGACAGAGATTTCAATTTCTAGTTTAGATATGCTGCATTAAAACAAGTTCTCGTAAAGCATTTACGATAGCACGTTTAAATGTGAGCGGTTAAGAAACACGACGAACTATTTGGTCCTCGAAGAACGGTTGTCATAAATGTTGTAAACATCAATACACAGGAAATTTTAGCGACGCGAAGAAGAGTGACAGGCAATGATTTTTATCGAACCTTGTGTCCAGTGGCGACGAGCCCTGAGGACGGCCGACCTAGGTTGTGCCGTCGGTTCCATGCATTATTAGCAGAAGGCGAGAAAAGGCTGATCAGGAACGGCGGCGGCTGCGGTGTAAAGCCCAGCCAAGAGCGTGGTCTAGTTTTATTGGTGGCTCGTGGCTCCAGTCACGCAGCGCGAGCTCCACCGGAGGTGCGACCAGCGGCAAGCGATAATTATGATGAAGAAGATAAATTTCACCCTGGCTATGACACTGTCACTATTTAGGCACGAAATCCTCAGGCGGATGCAATAATGGGCAGAGACACCACAAGGTGAAACGCTCAGAGCAGTAGATATCTCGGTTTGTTGATAGCAGATCGCCAAACAAAATAGTGTTGATTGAATGAAGGCGCGAGAAGTGTTGTGTATTGATTTGCAGTGTCATTCCCTTCTACTGTCTTCGTTGTTTACTTGGACGAAGCATAAACAGTCGTCGATAGGAGTGCCAACAACCGTAAATAAAATAGTTCGCAGTTCTAGCAGCCACCTTTCGCGCTATACTCTCGTGCACTGATCTAGGCGAATACTTAGCGCCTTCATGTACGAGCATGGTGCCTATGCGCACAGGTCTGCACGAAGACATATGGACCGAATAACCACAATAACTGGCTTTGACAACGCTTCACGGAAAATGAGCTTTTAAAACTCAAGTGAGCTAACGTATTCCATCACAACGCTGTGTTTTGAGGCGAGGTGAGCAGGAGTACTAATGGCGTGGAGTTCCGCTGGGGGCAACGCGAAGCATTCACACGAAGCGACCTGCTTCCTATCCTTTAGAAGTGCCGGATATGAATCGTTATGTGAGCGCATGCAGTCCTTTTTATGAACATTGCCTACGTCAGTTTCCAGGCACGTCTTATAGAAAAGAAACTCACGCTTAACCTGCACGCATTAGTTCTCACTTCCCGCCTGCCGCTGTCGCCTCCCTCCTCCTCTGACCCGGCGCGCTCACAGTGCAGCGCGAGAAAATCTACGAGAGGTGTCACGTGGCAATCTTAAAGCCTTGTCATAAAAAATCTATAGGAAAGAACGATGGTAGAGAGTCAGGTAACAGGCAAGGGTTTACGTTAATGAACGGTCAAGCGCCGCTAAATTACCGCGTCAACATAACCTCGATGATGATGATGGTGATGATGATATTGAACACATTTTTTATTGAAGAAAACAATTAAAAATCGGGATGGTGCCTATTTCGGCACTGCTATGACAATCTCCGCGATAGCCCGGGCCCGGCGGACGAGCGCCTGGCAGACCTCGGGGGCGCCGTCGCGAAGTGTGCCTTCCCACTGCTTTTAGGTACGGGTGGGTACATAATCTCGAGAGACCCGGAAAATATGTGCGACTAATCCTACCCGAGAGCCGCCGCGCGCAAGGTGCACTATTACAGGTGAAAGCATAAAATACTACAAAGCCAGATGCACTAGAAATTCCGAGGACAAAGTGTTTAACATAAGTTAGGCTGAAAAACACTGCCGCTATTTTCCGCCCCATCAAACGATCTATAATGCGCGACTTCAGAAAGTCTTCCACTGCGCAGCGAACATAACTGTGGGTGAAGTTGTACCACATGCCACAAATGAATGATAGGCTCGAAACAAAGGAAGCGCCTACGCTAGCAGCGATTTTGTATTTCCACAGTCTCGGCGGAGAGACATTCAGGAGTATAACAGAACCTTTCAATAGCAACTACCGGCAGCAGAATGTCCCTCTCTGGGACTGCGTTGTACGCACCACACCCTGCATAATCTAGACTCATGGTACGAAAATTAATGCTAGAGCCTTGAGAGCGACAGTAAGCACGTCGTTGGTTTCGAATCTCACAAGAGGCTAACTCTCATTTGGTGTAAGCGCAGCTTATGTTGTGGTAACAACCCTGCTGTCGTAGAAGCCGCAATGACTAATTATTTCCGGTAAACTGTGAAAGTAACGCACCTACTTATTACCAGCTATATCTTTACAATTGGGTGTAAAGTGAGCATAACATTCTTCGGTGACCATTTTCGCCATATGTCATCACTGCCAGTGCATTCCTCGTGTGGTTATCCACACGCCCTGTGAATACTTTATTTAGCGCCACCATACAGAATTCGTTATATGTCAAAAGTATTGTATTGAATACGATCATGAGATATGGCGAATTGGAAGGCTCCGGAAGTTTCGGCCACGTGGTGTTCTTTAACACCCACCGACATCGAACACTACACGGGCCTCAACTCTTCGACTCCATGGAAATGCCGACGCCACGGCCGGGATTCGATCCCGCGACCTGTGGTTCATCAAACGGGTGTCATAGCCACTAGAACGCTTTGGCGGTGTATGTACAAGACTCCTCGACACATAATTATTGCGGAGGTCCGACCTAATACACTTCAATAGACTCTGTCAATCCTTCCATCAATCCCACATCCACATTCCAGCGCCCTCTACAGAGGCCAAGGGCATGTGCATGTTTTGCTTCATGCTTCGCTTCTACTGTGCAGTGGTAAGCAATGGCCTGCAGACACATTGGTTGCTTCTATACGAGAAGTGCTCCGTACATAACGTTCATTTCTTCCGTTTCTTCCCTGGTACACTCACATTATTACTGTAGGCGTCATCGTCATTCAGCGCTGGCCTCATTAAAGTAAATAGCGTCGAGGTCACCGTGGTCGAGGTCGAAGGTTAAAGTATGAAGCACTGCTGCTGCTGTTCTATGAACCTATACAGTTAGCTGGACGTCCCGCAATAACATTTATGCGCTCTCCAGGAAAGAGTGAAAACATATAATGCTCTATTATTTTACATACTGCTCTGGTAGGCAGCAAACTCAGGAATATAGATATTTTAGTTGCTGATAATTTCATGTGATGAGGCGTTTATCAAACGTTTTTATCTATAAGGCGGCGATCTTACGTACCATATTGTTAAAATATTGCTCTTGTCAGCGCCGTTGTTAAGAGTGCTGGAAGGCTTCCTTAAAATAGCGTTGTTGAAAATACAAGGTATTTATTGTTGATACCACGTCCTATCCGTGCATGGAATGGAATGATCTTATTTGGCATAATCCCCCAACAAAATTTATATACAGTGTTGATTTTCAGTAGTTTAGTCTAGGTGAAAACCACGAGTATTCTCGATAGTATCAAGTCAATTACGGTATTTCTTCAAGCAGCAAGACACCATATCCCCGCTCATAAGAGTATGTCTAGCTGTGCTACTTGATGCTCTGAGGCAAAGTAGTATAACACATTGATTGATTTGTGGGCTTTAACGTCCCAAAACCAGCTCCGATTATGAGAAACGCCGTAGTGGAGGGCTCCGGAAATTTTGACCTCCTAGGGTTCTTTAACGTGCGCCGACGTCGCACATTACACGGGCCTCAACATTTCGCCTCCATCGAAATGCAGCAGCGGCGACCGTGATTCGATCCCGCGACCCTCGGATCTGCACCCGAGTACCATAGCCACTAGACCACCGCGGCGGTGCAAAGTAGTATAACAAAATTAGGGCAACCATATAACGTAGGTTTCAGCCATTGATTAAATTGCCGCATGGAAGCAAAACATGTGCTGCCTACGATGTCTTTTGCGGTTTCTTAAACAGAAAATACGAGTACGAGTGCTTTCTGTTTTCTCGTACGAGTACGAGAAAATACGAGTGTTTCTGTGCAAAAAATTTTACCACGTAGGTAATGCATCCACCATGGATTCGTAACCGTTTCTGCCAGTGGTGGCAACCATAGCATACGTTTTCGTTTGCGTGAAAGAGGTAAGGGCTTACTTCCGTAAAGGTAGCTGAAAAAAGCGCATCCACTTCCTTTGTCGTATACTTTCATTAACAGCTTCGTCCCGTGTGTAGCTAAAAGAAATGTTAGGGGAGAAAAAGAGAGAAATGACTTACATTTGTCACATGTTAAGGTAGAAGCTTAAGACATCGCCAAAATCTTCACCACGAGGGATCGAGACATTAAGTGCTCTTTTGCAACAGGCTGCAGCGTAAACAGCGAGGACTGTTTACTGACGCATGGTATCCGCAGATTCTAGGCATTTATAGCCAATGAAGCTAGTGATAGCCATTATGTCAACAAGGTTCTTGTTATCCAAAAGGAATGCAATGAAGGATAAGCCGGTTACAATAGGAAAGTTTCACACAACCGCTACATTTAGGCTGCAGTTTACCGGGCTGTTACGCTAGCTTTCACATAAACAACTTTCGTAAACCATGTGTTTGGCAGTGTTATGACAAATCGTTCTTGAGTTAAATCACGTGTCGGAAAGTTAAGGCATATACTTAATCATGTGTAAATGAGATTCGCTTTCTTCTGTCTATTTTCAAGGTATTTCCGTTTTCGCATGTCACAATAGAGGAGTAGTGGAGTCAGCGAACTAGAAGCTAAACGACGAAAACATGTAAAGGGCTAACAGCTTTGCAAAATTTGAAACGATTTTGTGGCCCCCACACTTCCTGACCACAGAAACATTTTGCAAGATATGGACAATTACTGCCATTTACTAGACAGGTGCATAGCCTGCCACTAGCGGTACTGGTATTTGTGGTTGTGTTCAGAAAAGGGAAATCCGAGAAGAATCGCAACTATGTTGTATTTAGCAAAATTTTTATGACTTGTGCAAGCTCCTCATTAGAAAGGAATAAGTATTCACATTACGAAATTTCACTCGGATTTCTCTAAAGAAAATTCATGTTTCAGTAAAGGTATAAAAGAAGACATTCGCATGATACATTCGCATAATACAGATCTTCCAAGTGTAAAGGTCTATCATTCTCAAGTGGACATATTGTACGCGCCGAAACTTTCTTTTCGTTGGTTCTACGCCAGTTTTACTGCTAGCCATCGGTAAAGCGAATTGATGTAGCTCACGGTGCATTTTTGAAAAGTCGTCAAACTTTGATTTTTGAGCTACATTCCTGGCTGACCAGAAAACTCAAGGGTTCTGTTGTTTCTAGTTTATCTGAGCCAATGAAGCTGAAGAGCTTCGAGTCTCCGAAACATATTTTCCAAGTAAAGTAAAATAGTGGGGAAATTGATCAATTATTCATTTTGCTAAAACATTCCAAATTTGCAAAACTAAAGGTAGAGAAAATTAAACTGTGCCTAAAACATTTTCTCGCTGTAATATTCGCCGCTTTTTATGCAAAAGTTGAAGGATACGGTACCATGCCTCCTAATGTAGTGCTGCAATAATACGTTGGATTGTTTTATTTTAAGTGAGAATATTCACACCATTTTAAGATCTATGTATTCGTACTCAACAAAGGACCCCCTTCTAGAAATAAAAGAAAACAGGTATATTGAATCCTTGCCACACTTTAGTGATTTAGTAAGGATGAGTGACTCGGAGTGCATCTTTGTTATTATTATGAGTCACGACATAGTTGACCTTGACTTTACAAGGCTCCTGTATCCGTATGAGTACTTTAAGGTACGAGGCACTCATGGACGTTAGAGACAGCACACCCTTTTTTTTAATTGTCCTTATCTGGGAAATCTATCTCAAGTTGTATAAGTGTGCCGTTGGTCATGAGACCTGCGCCATTGAATACCAAAACCCTGGCCATAAATAAATTAGAATTTTCACAAATGTTCACAAACTGGCAGTCTTCAGCTAGTTTTACAACACCAGAGAAATATTTTATGTAAACAAGAACAGGCGCTAAGCTTAGCTTTCGCGCTTCTACCATACTAATTTCCATTACGGTTTCGAAACAAAATAGAACGAACTTTGCTGTAGACGCTTTAAAGCAACCTTCCCATAAATCTATAACCTTCCACCCTACAATCTCACAAAAATGAATTTTTATTTTTAAGGGATCGAATAAATGTCGAGAAAAACGGCTATTGATGTAGAAGAGTGGCGACGTTTACTGTGCGGTAAAATAAAACAAACAAACGTTTTTCTTCGAAAATGACTAACGAAAAGAGCCTTGTGGCATGGCTCAATTTCCACTAACCACCACAAAAACGTGAAATGGAGGTCAGTGACTCCGCTACCGTCCTCTCTGATTCAGCCGGCAACTGAGCTGAGGCAACTGAGCGGAAGATACAACTAATAGCCGCTCTCAGTTTCGCTTGCCCCCAAATGTAAGCGCTAAAGAAATTTTTTAGTGATATGGTTCCTGCAGCACTACATGCCGCGAAGTGAAATTTCAGCGTAACTTCGCGATATCGTAAGCGCGTTCACTACGGCTCATCGAAACTAGAACAGATCACCATTATACTACACAAAGTGCTAAGCGGCAGCTACACGCAACCACTCTGGCCTACTGCGTGTTCCCGATGCCACATTGTAAGAAATCTACTTTTCAAGTCTAACACGTAAGAATAGTTGAGCAATCGGAAAAGGGAGGCCTGCCTTAATATTTGTGATAAATCACGCCTATGACAAATAGTGTCTCTCTAATTTCTGGATTTCGCTGCTCGCTTGATTACAAATGCGTTGTCCTTGCTAAGAATTGTTCAATGGCAATTAGAAATGCATAATATTTTACTCATTTTCCATCAGCGCACCTTCAAAGGAATACTGAAGCGATTTTGTAATGGTTAGCGTGCAGATACACAAATTATCTGTGCCATAATCTAGGTGAAGCAGCCGGTATGACAGGTTCCGAAGGAAATAATAGCTTACTGTCGTTCAAGGTCCTCGGTTTTCGCCTGAACTGTTTTTAGGCGGTTATTCTACACATGCTCCTCTTGCTACAGTGCACCGTAACGTGCAGATCACACGTTCATTCCTTTCAAGCTCAGCAGGTAATGTCCACAACTGAAGGTTTTAGTAACGGGCTTTCGAGTCCCAGCTATGGCAGCCACACTACTAAGGGTGCGAAATGCAAAACTATCTAGACAAGACAATAAAAAAGACGGTCGTGCACCAGAACTGCTTAGCGCAGGCCAGACGTGTACTACACACAACATAGAGGGAATACGTTTATCTAATACAACGAATGCGGTTTTGTTTCTTTGTTTTTTTAGACGTGCCACAATTCTCCTATATTCGCAAGCTAGTTATTCAAAGGAAGCTGTCTGATTTTATGTGCGTGCTGTTTTCGGACACTTGCTAATAGTGTTGCGTTTATGTTTTGCCTTGTTTCCACTTCACATAACTATTATAGAAATTCACAGACGACACAGACAGAGGAGATCGGTAAAGCAGGCAAAGCTCTTCACAAATATATACCTCCTCTTTTGCGTATATTCATGTAGGGCCTTCCGCCAACCCTGGCACTTCCTAATTCCGCGCGAAGGGTTAGGCTTTTCCTGCGAAAAAAAAAAAGATAACAGACGTCAGAAGAGGAAACTATAACAGTTTCTTCAAGAAAAAATACCGAATACTCATAAGATCAGCGCTATAAAACAGCATATGCGCCTATGTGCATTATACACTTCATAAATTAGGTTAGTTCCGATGGTCAAGACGACAACTGAACATGCGGTGGTTACACAGGTGTCTGAAAGAACCGTAGGGTTCATTGAGATGAGCAATTTTAGGGAGTAGTCGTACTGGAATAGGCGCAAGCACTGGATGTAAAGGCGCAGTTTCAATCCACCTGTACGGGTCTCGCCTTACGTTCTTCACAGCGAATCTGCTGAAAGTCGAGACGGTGCTATGTAATGATCTTCTTCCATGCACGAGGCAAAAGCGGAACCCACTCTTGCCCCCCAGTCCACTGATAAATGACAGGGTTCACCACGGTGGTCTAGTTACTCTGGTACTCGGCTGGTTATCTGAGGGTCGCGCCGGGGATGGAATCCCGCTCGCGGCGGTTGCTTTTCGATGGAGGCGCAACGTTGAGGCCTGTGTGCTGTGCGATGTCAGTGCACGCTAAAAGACCCCAGGTGGTCGAAATTGCGAATCCCTCCGCTGCAGTGTCTCTCATAATCATATCGTGGTCTTGGGACGCGAAACACAAGAATTCAGTCAACGATATATGACAGTCATTATGCGAAGGCCAACGTGCGATAAAGCGTAGCAATCGTTCATCCTGAATTTGCGGATTTCATCCCAGCAACAGCGACTGCACTTCTATAGTCCGGCTTTCAAATAAATAAATAAATAAATAAATAAATAAATAAATAAATAAATAAATAAATAAATAAATAAATAAATCATATGTCTGAGTGCGTGGAGACACGTCACGTAACGCTAGTAGATGATTAAGGACGTCATGGTTAACCATGCCTTTCCTAATCGTAGAAACCTCCGCAATAATTAATTGAGGTGGTTTTCAGAGCATGCAGCTGGTGATTGTCTTTTTTTTTTGTTTTGTCAATTCTTTGAAGAGCTTCGTTATTGACAAAGACCTGATGTGCCTCACGCAAAGGCGACGCCAATAATGCGACGCCACTATATACTGCGCACCACGTAATCGTATCGTTCCTTGTTTACGCGACACCCAAGTGTAAATTAATTGTTACTTACGAGGTGCACGAGAAGTTGTAAATGAAATAGTAACAATCAAACAACTATGCACGGCGGGCTAATTTTGTAAAGGTACCATGAAGCTTCAGAAACGTATAAACGGTCATTCAGCTGGGATGACAGCGGCAAGCGCACTTGTTTTGTTTGTTTAGGGAGAGCACCGTTGTCACTTTTTTGTGACGCGCCGCACAGCCGCGTTTATCTTGCATGCTGCTCCGAGGGCGGTATCGACTGTTCTGCAAAACTTTGCCCGTCCGACATGCACATTCAAGAAGGCGCGCTCAGACAGTGTATGTATAGGGTTGTCATCTCAGAAGTGATTCGAACAAGTTTCCCCTAATGCTCCCGGGCTGTCGGCGTCTAACGTCGCCGTCGTGGCCACGGTTAAACAAGCCCATCAGCAGCGATTGACGTGTTCCTGTGGGAAACACCGGCGCATTATTCCCATCGCACGTTCCCACTTTTCACTGTAGCGGAACTGTCATGATTTTTTTTTTCCTGTCGACGGACACTTTTTACGGCGCTGTCGTCTTTCATTATGATTTGTTTTGCTTTGCTGGGCACCAGTTCGTAAAATAAACAGTTCTACAGACAGCGTCATAACTTCTTCTGCGTCCTTCATCGTGAAGACCACGTGAAAAGAGGCGCGTAAAATGGTATGCCTACTTAAAATTTCCTACAAAAAAGCGAGATCCGGGTATCTTTCCTTGGATACAAATTATCCCGTGTATGTCGGTCACACTTTCCTTCATTTTATTCAACGGACATGAAAAAGAAATCAAACGGCCGAAGTTCTTGTTTGTTCCGTGGGAGCACTGGCCTGGCGCATGGATGGCGCTTTGCATTTGCTGCTCTTTAGACATTCGGACGCTAACATTGATGAGGTTAACGTACCCAAACCTTAAAACGATTATGAGGCACGCCGTTGTTGGGGACTACATATTAATTTTGACGACGTAGGGTTCCTTAACGTGAGCCTATTTCTAACTACACCTGCCGCGGTATTTTAGTAGTTATGGTGCTTTCCGGACCACCAGAAATACACGAGTTAAATTATCCCCGCGGTCATCACATTTCTTGCGGAGGCCAAAATACTAGAGCATCGTGTACTCGGTGCTTTTAATGCAACTTAAGGAACCACACTTGGCCCAAGTTTCTAGAGCCCTGCAGTACTCCTTTCCCCATAACCATATTGTGGTTGCTGCACGTAAAACCCAGCACTTATTGTTTTAGGTCTGGTCACGAGGGTATTGCATTTCGCGCCCACGGAAACTGTGTCCCCTTAGCAAGGAGCCGAACCCGCCCTAGCGTAGTAATGTGACACCGTAACTTTTAAGCTACCACGGTGTGTGGTATTGGGAAATGCATTCCTGAAAACGAAAAAGCGTGAACAAGTGAACGGCTACAGGTGCGCCTTCTTGTGCAATTAATTTTCCCGGACGAAGAAACAGCGCTAGCTTTTCTGGCAAGCACTGCAACGTCATTTGTTTTAACATCTAAGATGTACATGGAACCCACATCATCCCACATAAAAAGTGAACGTGAAAGATGTAACGCAACTTGCGCTTCGTAGCGATTTAATATATTTTGGTACCACTCGGCGTGCTTTCCTCTAAATTTTGTCGATCCCTTAGCAATAGTTCCACGAACGCCGCGCAGCAGCCTGCACTTATTTTCGAGAAAGCAGGCGTCTGTGCTAACGTTAGTGCCAACGTTACGTCATACAATGAGTTACAGTTCAGTCGCCACGGTTCGGTCGAGTTTCACGGCTAGCTGAGCCCGTGGCACACACCTACCCATGCACTTCGTACAAAGGTGTTCATCCTTTTCGTAACACTACGCTGAATGCTACTCGATCCCGCATAGGTAATTATAGGCAATTTCCTCGCTGACTACTTCAGATGGCACCGATCCCCACGGTGCTTGCGATATGCAGGATCTTTAGTTATTGTAGCAAACTCACAGTGGACAGCCTTGTCGCCAGCACGTTTTCGTATCTTCCATGAACGTGCTTAGTGCAGCTTAATTTTTAAACTTGGAATAGGTAATATTCCCGCGTTGAAACAGCTCCAGGTACAAGTTATACGATATATGTGGCGACAAAACTGTCCACGCGGATACTGTACACTAATGCCTAGTTCGCAGTGGTACTCACCTCGAGGGTCCCAGAAAATAGGTCATATTTAAAACATAATTGTCTTCACTTTTACGCTTTGCTCGATATTGAGTACATGTTTCGTCTACAGCGTCGGAATCTTCTGCAGTGTCATCGTAGTCCCCAGAGCTATACCGTACACTCTCCGTGTACACAAATATACGGTCTGTTGTGTTCAAAAACTGCAAGAGGCAAAAGGCATATGTAGCGACACGGTCATGTGAGCGACATAAGCATGTGCACACGAACACCGAAACAAAATATTCCAATGAAACAAACACTAGAAAACATCCATGGACGTGATGTCCTTATGCAACTCGTCCCGACTACTCATCCCACCCGCCTCTTATGGCAATATTAGGGGATCCGGCGGGAGAATATTGTAGGCTTTTCGAGGGGTCCTTTTCAGAACATAGCCCGTGAAATACAACCAAAAGAAAGCTCAGACCTGAATAATTCCCAGAAAAACCCATGGAATATCTCGTAGGTTTGAGGCTTCGCTCATGTAAAGGTTGAGACAGCGTGACGCTCTCTCCGATTAGTCAGTGCACGCCGCCCGAATACCCCATTCAGCGTCTGTGCTCCCTTGCATCACTGTCCCCTCTTCAAGATGGATTGCAGGCAAAGATTCTGAAAGCTAAATTATAATGCGTCAACTATACCAATGTCAAAATGCACTAATGAAAGGAAGTCTTCTGGAATACTCGGAGTAGTAGGATCTACGCGGCTATAGACGGAGAATTGATTGATGCCGAACACAGCCACTGTTACGTCTGTCACGTATGAAAATGTCCTTTTTTAGGTTACTTGCCCTGCCATATTGTTCCCAAGAGGCATGTCAAAATATCCTAAATATTTAACTTTTGAATAAATGGGCCGGACTGAATACAATTGCTACTTGTTGCGCGAATGTAAATGATAACAAGTGGCGCCTCCAGCATTCAGAGTACAGCGTAGAAGCCCGCTCAAGATGCAGTCTTTTGTTATGGGCTCCCCAAGACGCACCGAAGCTTCGCCACCCGGCAGCGTGCGAATGCGTACAGTGTCAATTCTCGCATAAAATATTATGCGGCAAACCATGACAGATCAGACACGGTGTGCCTGTCGTTACTCGATCCATCGTGACTGTTTTCATTTCTTTTTTTTAGTATACCCGTGGCACTTATGTATAAATACCAAGTGGCAAGTGCGTAGGAGAGAAGAAGCTGTCATCACCGTCCCCGTCGTAATCAATCATGACGACCATCAGCAATCTAAGCTATTCTCGCGAGAGGATGAATGCCCTCCGAATAATCTCCAGTCGCCTCGTATTGTACGAGTTAATTAGCTGTTATGCCTGTTAATATATTAATTTCATGAAGATTCCTGTCCTACTCACTGCCTTGGCAACATTTTCACTCCATCTGTTTCCATTTCGTCGTTGCTGCTGTTCTTGAATTGTTCTGGCATTACGAAGCCTACTGACGCCTGCTTTTTTTTGTCTTTACTATAAGAAGGATACCAACTACACTTACCTGTTTGCTAATCAATAAGCTTTGCCTCTCCTCCCCTTCTCTTTATTGTTATGTCTACAGTTTTTGTTGCATTATACGCTGCCTGACCCTTAATATCCTGTGGTCTGATAGTATTTTCCATGTTTCTGCAGCGACTACGATAACTCGTAGAATCCCATAGTTGTATAATTATAGCTTTAGTGAAAGTGGAATCTTGCCCGCCATGAGCTGGGAAATAGGAAATGTTTTTCGTTTTCGCTCCATTTCATCATTATTTACCTGTGAATTTCACTTACGCATATACGTGAGAGGATTTTAAAACGCGAATTCATGACAATATTACCAAATTAAAATATTGCGAAATTATGATATAGTTTTCACATGAACAGCCGCCTACATTTTGTCGAAGGCAAATGGGTGTGACACAAACTGCAGTTGTAGTACTACCATTCGCTTGCGAAGGGTACCTTGCCTGAACCACAGTTTTCCATAACAGGTTAGAAAAAACAGGCCCCCGTATTTTATGAGGTAACATATTGTCAAAAGCCGTATTATTTGGACGAAGGGAAGCCACATATGAAATACAATGGATATTCGCACGAGTGCAAGTG
>CM023486.1:51665739-51704832 GCA_013339685.2 Hyalomma asiaticum
CTCAGTATAAACCAAAGAATTTGGGAGGGGAGAATTACGAACTACATATGAAGTATAAGTTGGGCTCAACTTGGTGAGTACCGACATTATTTTTTTTTCACGCACAAGATTCGTTTGTTCCAGTTCCGTTCCAAAACTGGTCGCATACCTTGCAACTGTAGACAATACTGTATCCTCGGAATTTTGTGTTCGTTTCTTTATTCATGTTGGCAGCGCGTCGTCTGCATGGTGAATTGACATAAATCGGCGCCCGATGGAGATGGTATATGTAGTTAGATTTCTTTGAATGTTTCGCTAATTTTACAATCAGGCTAATTTCTAATCTATGCGCATGCAACCATGCATGCGGCTACGGAATGCGCGGGTCCCCTGGGGAATTAGCACATCCACGTATAACCAGCCTAATTCAAACCAGAACAGGCAAAATATCCATAACACAGCTTTGCTTACATATGCACTTACCACTTGCCAGTTTTGCTGCCGTGAAGCTACTGTAAATGAATATTAGATGCTGACATTCACCGGTGTGCACAAACGCATGTGAACATCGAAAGAAAGAAACTTAGTGCAGGCTTTCCAAAGCAGCTGACGTCGTATTTGACGCTTACAGTAGCAAGAACTGTAGTAAATGTAATAAGAATACTACAACACATATATTCAAGATGATAGTGCACTTGTTTACGTTGGCACTTACGATTGAAGCTTATCATATGACAGTTATGATTGAAAAAGAGAGGCCCGATTAGGTGAGCATGGGGAGAGCCAGTTTTTGCTAGGAAAGGAAACGAGCGCACTGCAAGCTCACATAATAGCCAGGAGCCAGCAGTCAAGTTAGTGGAACCTTAGCTTTATTGACGATGTGTCTGCTGCACCTTGTAGAAGCTCTGCATTGCTGCCCAATATGAATCTGTACAGAGTGCGCTACTTCGCAATGTGTAGCACCCTCTCCCCTCTGCATTTCTTGAAATAACATTTAGTTACGGTCGTGGCGCAGTGTTAGCCTTGCATTCAAATTAAACAAATAGAGTGTAGCATTTTAAGCATAATTATCACGATATCCACAAGTGCGTGCATGATTTCTCTCTAGTATTTCAAGAAAGTACATGTGTGCTAACGCAACTGAAAGGACCGTTACTAATTTAACTGACATTCTACACACTGTTACCGTGATACTGCATGCGAGTTTCTTGTGCCCGACAGTATGTGTGGTACGTTGCTGCGCGTGCTTCATAAACCGTTAGTTCTACTGCATTGAAGGTTGGCTGATGCAGGACTTGCCATCACTATTACAGCTTTTTTTCCCGGCCACCTTCTTTCACCGCAATTTCTTGTTTTTGGTAAAAATAAAGTTCTTTGATTGATTCACAAGTTAGAAGACTCGCAATGGAAGTGCTTCAGCATTGTTGGTACTTTTCCTACTTCGAGGAAGCGCGCATACGGCACTACAATAGAATCAACTTCTACGTATGGCCCACGTATGTTGCGTATGTCAACATCAATCAACTTCTACGTATGTTGCCCCATTATGATGGGGCAACAAAACATTTTGTAAGACATACTCCAAGCAACAGGCGGCAGGGAACGGCCGTCTCGGATCGCCGAATTTTTTAATCAATCTTAGCCGGCGTAACTGATTTTGAAGACGGGTACAGTGTGGGTAACCATGCCTGTTTCAGTCGGTGCTGCGAGACCACGCGGGAGCGAACGGATCCTTGTGGCTGCGTTAGTTCTCAAAAGTACATTGGCTACTGCACGTCATTTTTGCGCACCGTATATACTGATGCAGCAGCATCGTCATATTCATTTCCCATGATGCCGTAGTGGCCTCGAATCCACTGAAAGATATCATTTCAAGGGATGAGAGATTTGCCTGATTTCTAGCATTGCCTGATTTTGTGCGCCACGAGCAGGTCGGAGACACTGCAAGGCTGGCTCAGAATCAGTTAATAAGCCCCATTTTAGTCGTGGTTCTCGATGGAGCGAGGTGCACAGAGGAGTGCTGGAAGTTCCACAGCAATCTACGTGGTCCAGTGATACGTCCTAAACTTCTCCTTGCTTCTGCTTTTCTGGGCAATATAACAGCTCCGGCGTATTGTCCAGCGGATGCTCAGCCATCAATACAAAGCTGACGATCGTCCTTGCACATGAACAGAGAGATGATTTAATGCTGTATTCATCCGAAAAGCATCATCATCATCATCATCATCATCAGCAGCAGCAGCAGCAGCAGCAGCAGCAGCAGCATGTCTACGCCCACTGCAGGGCAAACGCCTCTCCCATGGATCTCCAATTATCCCTGTCCTGTGCTAACTCGGCCCAATTTATCCCCGCAAACTTCCTGATCTCATCTGCCCACTAACTTTCTGCCGCCACCTGCTATGCTTGCCTTCCCATGAATCCGAAAAGCACGGCTTTCAAAAGAGGAGCACAACGTTTGCACTTGCTCAGTGGCCGTAAACTCAAATAGAACCTTCCCCGCACGCTCCTTGTATATACTGTTTCTTCATAGAGCATACATCGCTTCTATTGCCCGACGGGAGACAAACTAACCGATTGGGCTTGTGCTCACAGCGCCCTTATGCGGGCCCTTCACAGCACGCATTTTTTAATCGAAAGCGCGCGAATGCCGTGCGCGAGCTTTTATATGCCTTGTGAGCGCCTAGGTGAAATAGTTGCTCGAAATATGTGAAAATGCATTTATTAATGCGCATGTCCTCGCAGATGCCAGAGGAAGGTGTTCTTGAACTATCTCGGAGTCAACAATATCGGTGCGTTGCGAAATTAACCATAAATATCGTTTCCAAGCAGCCATCAAATACATTCCAGTGGTCTGTAAGAAATGATAAAAGATGACGAAACTTTCATCAATCGTCGATCAGTCATTGTACATGGGTATATACCCTATGGGACTCGAATGCACGACCTTCTAGGATTCTATCTCAAGACCATGGCTGCGGTCTAACCCAAATTCTTTCTTGGATCAGGTGGATTAAGAGACTAGGACGGATTAAGATGGATTTATGCGGATTACAGCTCGGTAAGAAAAACTAGGTTCAATTAAGAGTGATCGAACTACATTAGGCTGAACTCTGGCATACTAGAGTCGTTGCTAGTAGCTTTCCCATTGATGGGTCTGGCATATGCTGTCATCGGCTTACGCGCGAACACAACGAGCGCAGATTTCTCGAATGAAATCTCAAGGCCTTGTTCGTTAACAGACGCCGATGTTGCATTTGCGGCTCTGGGGCCCCGTACGCACCAGGCTCATGACGCACCTGATGTCGAAACGCAGATTTCATCAGCGTATATCGATGTCATTACAGATTCTGCCGGGAGATACGTCGCATACCCGCATTCCCCGACCATAGCACTGCAGATATGGGCCGCACGTGCACGCATAGTCAGGAGATTTAGGACAGGTGCATCATCATAGTGGTGATAAAACTGATCACTAATGTTCGTCCTGCATTCATGCTCTACTGTGCCACTGTTGATTTTTGGCAAATCCATAAAACCACCCGCAGAACACCGAGGCATAAGACACGAGACAGACAGACAAACAGGCAGACAAACATATATATATATATATATATATATATATATATATATATATATATATATATAATATGGTTCAAGTTGCTTAGGGTCGCCAAGAAATTCCTGACCTTCAATAATCCGGGAAAGGATGTCTTACTGCGGTCCTTTACGATATGTAAGGACGCATATAAGGTCCGCTGGTGGTAGCCTTTATACCCACGTCTCCGCCGACTGTTCGAACGCTTTGTCTTGCTGCTGTACACTACTCTACAAATTAAACCACTAATTCGATCGTTCTGTAGGGAAAGTCTTACTCTTCAGGCAAAGCTGGGAAGCAAGCAAAGAGGTGCAAAACCGTATATGACTATCGGCGAAAGCAGAGGTGAGTTCTTGGGAAGAGCTTTGTAGACTTGCCGAATAGTTACATTTCTAAGACGTCTGTCGCTCTTTTCGCTCTTTTCAGTGGTACGTGGATTGTATCGTGTCGACCGAAAGAGTACCTGTAAATGATTAGCGCAAGGAAACAAGACAAAAGAAGAACACATAGGAAGGGCAGCTCTAACTTTAAACAATTTTTTACAGGAACTTAAATGAATATGTACTCGTTCTAGACAAGGCTTACGCACTTCACTCTCAAGCCATTACAATGCAGATCCTTTTCCGTCATAAGGCACCGCCCCGCCACGGTCGTCTAGTGGCTATGGTACTCGGCTGCGGATCCGAGGGTCGCGGGATGGAATCCCGGCTGCGGCAGCTGCATTTCGATGGAGGCTAAATGTTGAGGCCCGTGTGCTGTGCGATATCAGAACACGTTAAAAAACCCCAGGTGGTCCTAATTTCCGGAGACCTCCACTACGGCGTCTCTCATAACCAGAGCTAGTTTTTGGGACGTTAAACCCCAGTAATGAATCAATCCATTAGCACACCAGTATCAAGCACTGTGCGTCAAATGCGTCGTTTTCTGCAAGGATTCAAAATACGCGCATAACCAACCGACCCTGTCCCAGGGTCGTGAAAAGGGCCTGCAACTAGTGTGATTTCCGCGTCTGACACCATCAACAGCGGAGAGCCTCCCACCGGTATGGTCGCGGCACGTAGCGGAACGCACTCGTGTCGGCGGTGCACCAGGTGTTCCTTGTCTGCCCCCTACTAGCGTAGTATTGTAGCCACCCCATCATTATTTTCAGCGGCGGGCCTTATAATGGCATGGCGGCGCCATGTCGCCACTGAGGTCTTGACACCGCGGCTGCCGTGGAAGGGGAGGCCGTCGCTAGCGTGCACTTGTCAGCCAGGCTAGTTAAGGAAGAACAGCAGTGGTAAGGAGGAAATCGACACTACCTAGTCCATCCCTCACTCGGTGGAAAGTGCTTCATTTATTTATGGTGTGACGGATTTGATAATGAAGTTACCTTCCCAGTGACGTAGAGTAAAAAAATAATCCTAGGGGCTTTTTAAACTTCATTCGCCAACTGTCAATATTGTAGAAAACCAACATATCCCCCAAAACTGTGTAATGTTTCTAACTCTTCACACAGAGATCTCTTACTGCAGCGTTTTATTTAAGATTACCTTAACTCTTTTATAATGTAAAATAATGCTTTCCCTTTTTATGTGGCATGATATTACAGGGTCAACGACACTATTTTTGGGTGCATACGACCGAAGCACGGGGTGCAGCTTCTTTTACTACCTTCATGGAAGTAAGTTAATTCATTTTTTGTGGTATTGACAGCTGGGAACACCGTGCACAGGATACGCTGTAAGGAAAGTTATTTAGAATGGGCCATAGTGTATAAAGCAACTGGGAATAGCATTTCATCAATTCGTGCTTAATGTTCTATTTGTCAATAAATACGAAATAAGCAAAATAAGATATATACATTGGGAGGAAATTATTATTTAACACCACAATGAGATTCTAAGGCAGGAGCACGGGATTGTCGTCAGCACAGTGCTATAATACGCCACGACGCAGTGAGGTCTTATTACCGTTTAGTTAAGCTCATTAGAAGACGGTGAATATGTACCTTCCCGGGTTGTGTTTTGTGAATCCACCGACAAAATCCTGCCCATAATCTTTTCGAACTGACTCCGCTAAATATGTTTACAAGCGAAACGTCTTGTTTCGTGTTTAAATTGTTTTGTTGTGGTCGGCGCCTTTACATTGACAATGCGCCGGCGTACAGGATTCTGTCAAGCCCTGGACATGAATCTTCTGTGCTGTTTCAGAGACTGATAAGAAAAGTTGAAGGAAAGCAAGGCAATACTCCACAGCTCCACTGGTCACCTATCGAAACCACTGCCAATTTTTCAGCCCGCAAGGTGTTTCAAGAATGTGCCTTTGAATTGAATGCGGGCCCAAATCACCAGCGAAGGTGCACCACCAATCATAAAGATAGTTTTGGGTCATGTACTAATAGCGCCTTGTGCACTCTTACCCTATCACGCAATATTGGACAGGTAAATCAAATTGGAAGATGCACAAGTGAGCGTCTTGGGAGCACAGGTACAGTGCGGAAGTGCTGCCAACGAATGTCTGGGAATTCCCTCCCGGAATTTTGCACTCCATTGCTTTTTGCCAAACACGTGTTCTCGCGAGAAACAGACACAGAAATTATAGAAATTCAAGAAATTTGACAACGTGATAATTGTATCAGCTGAGCAGCTTCGCTTGCTCTTTTGGACAAATAGTGCGCATTTGCATAGAAAAGCATGTTTTTCCCCGTTTTCCTATTCATATGTGCAATATGTCCGTGCGTGCAGAAGAATAAAACCACTTGCAGGTGCAGCCCTGCGTATTTCTTTGCATATCGTCCGTGCGCCTTTGCGCTGTGGATCTTCAAACAATTTCGGTTGTGGCAGCGGTGCGAATTCATCGGATTTCAGCTGTCTGCCACGCGTGCCGGCTTATTTGACTGTAAAGTGTACGTGGCAATATATTCATAAGGTGTGTACGAAAACAAAATCAGTCTCGTATCTGCTTGCTTCGCTGCAAATGTCGTCGAAAGACGATAGTCTTCTGCCGCCCGTACTACGCTGCGCGAGATATGGACGCCATCTGGCAGCGCCGTCGGGAAACATGAGATTGTGCAGAATCCCTGGGCAACTGCAAGGTGGAAGCACCAAATCGTCGGCAGAGGCCTTTTTCGTGCATAGCGTCGCATTATTAGCGCGGCCTAACAAGCACTAGGGTTTTTACCTAATACACTAGGGTTTTACCACCTAATACTTACGTATTGATGTTGCGCCTCAGATGTGCTTAATATGTGCTTTTTGATCGACAATGCTAAAAAGTATGAATGCAGCTACCAGTTCAAGATGGCTGGGCGTTAGGCAAGTACTTAAACTTTGGCCGGGTGGCTGAATCGCGTGACAGATAGACAAACAGAAAGACAGAACAAAATTTCTGCGTTCAAGCATCCCAAGAAAGACTATCGTCTTTAAAGAACTGTCAATGAATGAGTATGAAACTGTTTGCAAGAGGGTTCTGCGTGAGGCTAGGCTGACCAGTCCAAGGTCGCGAAGACGCGGGGGCTGTCTAGGTAACTCTTTGAAAGGACTGCTCCTTCTGTCAAACTGTTGCCGATCAAGGTGGCCACACGATGACTGACTGATGTAGCCACCCTTGAGCGTGTGGCGTTAACGGCAGCGTCAACGGCGGGCGCCTACAGGGACCGGTTTGGACAACAGAGTGACAGCGACAGTTGAGATACCTACACCCATTTGCTCAGCAGTGAGGTCCCTTCTAATCACGACTCATTGCTTGTACGAAGCCTCCAGGCCGACATCTCCTCCTTTCCTCTCATTAAACGCTTTCTTCTTCTTCTTCTCAAAACGAATAGGAGGAACTCGAAAGGGTTCGTCATCCAGTACGTAAACTGTTAGGGAAACACAGGAACAGGTCACTCATGCAAGGCTGTTTCTGCCTATGCTCTCCACCGTCAGTATGGTGTGTCTTAACTGGCTCTCTGTATCAAGGTGTCTGGCAGCGTCGGTGCCGAATGAAATTAAGGACATTAGCGGACGCCCTGCTCTGGAGTGCTTTGCTTTGGGCATTCCACCCAGTGTAACCAAGCCCGACAACGTCCTTGTGAAAACTAATCCCTCTGGGATTAGTTTTCACAAGGACGTTGTTCCTACTCGTAGGCCTTGGCTGCATTCCATAGAGTTCGGCATGTGCAATTTGTTCACTGACTGCTTCGCATGAAGTTTATTCGTAGAATACCTTGAACATGTTCTTTCCTCTGTCCCTACACATTTTGCATATATGCCGTGTTATCTACTGATTGTGAAGTTCTTTAAAGGGACCTTGAAATGCTTTGAACATTTTGTGCAAACATGGGGATCCGGTACAGCGAGTCATTAGGATCATTAGAGGACAGATTTCAGCGCTCTGCGCAAAGTGTGCAATTTACAATAAGGTTTTGAACACGCGCATCGCAAAAGATCGCAGCTGCTCGCCACAGGGCGTTTTCAAACGACCCCGCCATCGAACGATGGATGAGAGGCCGCTCATTGGCCCCTAACCAGTGACGTGCACGTAACTTTCCCAACCTAACTGCGAACGATGTGCTCCTACAACGGGATCCTTCGTTTCAGCCAACGGTATCGTCGCGGCATCTGGCGGCGTGCACACGAGTCGCCGGCGCTCTACTACAGAGGCTAGCACTGCCGAGGCAGGCGACCTCAGTAAGGATGTCGGGGCGATATGTCGCTACGGAGGGCTTCGCACCGCGGCTGACGTGGGAGGCGCAGTCGTCGCTAGCGCGCACTCAGCAGCTGTTCGAGTTGAGGAGGAACATCAGTGGTAAGGAGGAAGGCGAGAGAAATAAGCTCGTAGCTACCTTAGCGCAGGGTGATTCGCTTCATTTATGGTGGGAATGATTTCACAATTGTGTTGCCTAGTCAGTGACGCAATGTAAGAAAACGTTTCAGGGACCCTTTAAGGCGACAAGTCGCAAGCGTATATGTAACAATGAAATCTGGGTAGAACGAATACCCCATTAACGCACTTTCTAGCAATCCCGCACTTACTGTTAATGGTTTCAATGTCAAATTGTTTCACTACTACGTACTTCAGAATACCGCACGTTTTAAAAAGAACGATCGTTTTATTTAGTCCTGCGTCATGCTAACAACGCGTCAGTTCAAGGAACTCGTACTCGGAAGAACGAGAATTCGTAGGTTGAATTGAATTCGTCAAGGTAACCAGAGCGATATTCTAGAAGGCAACACAGCCAGCGGACGCCTATATGAGCTCGCCCTGTAGTACAGGCGGCATGAGGCGAAATGTAATAAAGAAGCTAAGGGATAGACTACTTTTTTTGTTGCTGCTTTTGAGAAGACGACGCACGCAGAGTTGGTTGCAGAGAAAGAAAAAGAGATGGGGAAGGAGTGTAGCTTAAACGTTCCTCATGCAGGGACACAACTTTGCCTATATTCCCATGTGTGCACACCTAAATTAAAAAAAAAAGACACAGCTTCGCCACCTAGGGAAGAAAGGGACCATAGCAACAAGTTTGGCGAGCGCAGACGGCGCAGAGACAAGAGCTCGAATCTTCGGTTCCGAGGGCCTGTGCGTCGCCTAAGTTGATGCGGTAGTCTTGCTTTTAGCAGTGTTCTGCGTTTTGTTTGGAGTTGAAACAGCGTGCGTCGTGCAAGTGGCGTGTGTCTTTCTGAGAGGCCTTTTTGTTTCGCCGATGTAAATGGCATGGTAGTCAGCCCAGGGCACTTCATAAACTACTTTGGGGAATTTTATTCTGGCGCAGGAGCTTTCGGATGCAGGATGAGCCGTCCTACAGTTGACGCTCGTTTGTGTGCTACCGGGACACCATCTTTTATCCGAGTACTGGTAGATACTTCGATTTCAACTCTAATCATTTCAATATTAAAAAGTATCGGTCTTCACCCCACTCCTGACACATGCGAGACTCACGTGCAGCTGAGAGAGGAGCTGCACGTAATAGTCATATTGAATTTGTGGGTTTTTAGTATAAAGGTCGTTCGCAATAACGAACAATTCATTTCTGCACCCTGAAGTTCGTTGGTTGCACTGCAGCTATTCCTGTCCGTCGGGTGCATGAGGGAGCGAGTGTCATAAAATTGCGAAAGCTTTCTGTAAATAACAAGCTCAAAGAATAGCTTCGCTGCTTGATTTATGGCATTTTTCTCACTCGTTGCTTCGACCAGCGTCTCCACACACATAGGCAGCCGGCAAGGCGGAGCTATCGGTCAAAATAAGTGCAAAGTGCGAAACGCAGGGGATTATTTGACGCATGAAATCGTCCCCCTATTTCGGCAGGATTTATTTTGACCCTCAAGTTAAGACAAAACACAAACTGCCCAGCGCTGCCTCAAGACTTCCCTCGTGCTGGAGCTATCAGGAGTGCAGTCACTTTTACGAGGCTGACACTGTGGCACTGGTCAGATAGATAGATAGATAGATAGATAGATAGATAGATAGATAGATAGATAGATAGATAGATAGATAGATAGATAGATAGATAGATACGAGGCAGTGAAAAAAAGCGTACAGGCTCCGTTGATGCACAGAGTAAGCATGGGTCGTCAAACGTTTCGGCTGCTGGGCCAGCCTTCGTCAGTGTGACGAGTAACATGATTATCGTGGCCTTTAAATACATTTCTAAATTGTTAGAAATATATATATATATATATATATATAATATATATATATATATTTCTAACAATTTAGAAATGTATTTAAAGGCCACGATAATCATGTTACTCGTCACACTGATTTAAATACATTTCTAAATTGTTAGAAATATATATATATATATATATATATATATATATATATATATATATATATATATATATTATATATATATATTGTAATAAAGGAAGAGACGTAGACACAGCGCCTTAGCTGCAGGCCGGCTGTTCTATTCTGCCCTCGTCTTCCTCTGCTTCTCTTGCCCTGCGCTCCTCCAGCGCGAGCGTCTTCGGCACGGCGAGCTCTCTGTTTTTATACATCACACTCGGCCACGACTGCGAGTGACAGTAACGGGCGAAACTGTCACTGGAGGGCGGCAC
Source organism: Hyalomma asiaticum (assembly GCA_013339685.2). Lineage (NCBI taxonomy): Eukaryota > Metazoa > Arthropoda > Arachnida > Ixodida > Ixodidae > Hyalomma > Hyalomma asiaticum. The sequence goes on from CM023486.1 coordinate 51,676,333, forward strand.
TGACTGTGTCGCGCTGGACGGTTTCGACGTAGCCCCGACTTGGCCTTGAGAGCGGCAAAGACAGCCTCTGGTGGCCGGGACTGACTGTCCCGTGGCGGGCGGTCCCGGAAACGCCGAGCACTCACTCGGAAACTTGCTAGCAATGGCTCCGGCGGGCGACATTGACTGCGTCGACGTGGTCGTTCTCGTCCACAAGGTAGCAAGCCCTGTCGAGCCGCCAAACCAAGTTCGGGTGGGCGACACTGGCTGGCTCGTGGTGGTCGCTGCAGGTTTCGGCCACGCTGCGATTTAACGGGGTGACCTCCTGAAGACAGAAGCGGGCGGCAGTGGCTGCTAAGGCCTAGTTTTGCAGGCCCTTCACGCGTGCCTTGTCCGTTCCTTGAGAGTGATGTTGCGCTTTCCTGAAAGTGGGCTGGACCAGACGGCATAGTATTGCAACCGAGATCATGTTTAGTCACCGGTTTTTTCGGTAGCGTTGTTGCCAAGATCTCGCACTCGAGCGCTGCGCATCTTGCACAGGTCTTGAAGTGTGTGTGAGGCACAGTATCGCACAATGCACTTCTGCGCAAGTCAGAAGAACTAAAGTCTGGGTTGGAGTACTCGAGAGGTTTTGGCTGCACTGGCACGTCTACTAGAATCGCCGTGTTGGTCAGCACGGCTTCTCTGAATCCTCTCTCTTGAGTACAGAGACCGAAGCCACGTGTATATATATATATATATATATATATATATATATATATATATATATATATATATATATATATATATATATATATTGCCGTGACATCTTGGCCGCATTCTAATAGCCCGCCATCATTCTTATATTAGGAAGTTCGCGCGCTGTGGCAAGGTGCATTTCACCAACCACAGGCAACGCTCATCCCAGCTTGCGCGCGCCTCTGGCACGAGACGACGGAGAGAAGAAGAAGACGACGGTACGACGCGAGCATTAGAACGCGTCTGTCTTGCTAGGCAGTGACTGAGTTGTGAGCACAGGTTCGCTCTAAATAAACGCCTTGTTTATTAACCTGCGTTCATCAAACTCGCTACATTACTGGTGGAGGTGCTGGGTATGAGCCGAAGCCCCATCAACGAGGGTCGCAATAGTCCTACCCGCCAACGAGCCACTCCAGTGGAACTGACACCAGTGCACCAGCGAGCAAGCCGGCGTCTTCGAGGTGACTCACCGGAATTCGCGCCTCTTTCCTTCACACCAAGGGAAACTCGGACGACGGACGCCGCCACTATGACTAGCCAGGTACCACAGCCAGAAATGGTCGTGAACCAACCTCGCAAGCCGCCGACGTTCCACGGTGACTCATTCGAAGATGTCGAGGACTGGTTGGAGCTTTTTGAGAGAGTGGCGAGTGTTAATGGATGGGATGAGAGACACAAGCTCCGCCACGTCTACTTCGCCTTGGAAGATTTCGCAAAGACGTGGTATGAGAACCACGAGCCCTCTTTGACGTCTTGGGAAGAATTCCGATGGCAAGTAATAGAGACCTTTGCCGTCACAGATCGCAAAGAAAAGGCAGAAATAGCACTTCAAGCAAGAAGCCAGCTGACTAACGAAAATGTGACGATGTATATCGAGGACATGTCGCGTCTATTTCGGCGCGCTGATCCCAACATGACCGAAGACAAAAAGCTGCGACATCTCATGAGAGGCGTAAAACAAGAGCTTTTCGCTGTTCTCGCCCGTAACCCGCCTCGCACGGTCACCGAATTCAGGTCGGAAGCAACATCCATCGAGAAGACGCTGGAGCAGCGGGCTCGGCAATACAATCGCGAGGTAAGCTGCGCTCCTGCACACGTCGTTTTTGGAGGCATGCGGAATGACTTTGACACTTTGCGGGAGCTCATCCGATCAGTGATCAGAGAAGAGTTAAGCAAGTTACAAATACCTCAGGCCGCACCTGCTTTATCTCTCGTCGACGTTGTCCGAGACGAACTGCGACAGGTCATACGGGATCCAGAGCCTGAGCCGCAGCTGGCTCGGCACGTGCCAACGTACTCCGACGTGCTCAGGCAACCCGCTTTACAAAGCAGTGCACCAGTGGCGACGACGGTCACCTACCCGCCGACAGCGCGCAGTACACCTCGTGTGTTCCAACCGACGGTTGCCTACCGTCCTCCAGCACGTAGCGTGCCCCGTTTTGTGGAGCAGAGGCCCAGGAAAAGTGACGTCTGGCGTGACCACGAGAGCAGGCCTCTTTGTTTTCACTGCGGAGAAGCCGGTCACCTGTGTAGGTTCTGCCCGTACCGCCAAGCTGGATTGAGAGGTTTTCCCATGAGTGCGCCATGCCCCCGAAACGGCGAACGACCCGCGGAGATTGAGGAATACCTGTCGACACGTCAAAGCCCCATCACTCCCCGCCAGCATCAGCCACGGTCACCATCGCCTATGCGCTACCGATCGCCCAGCCCCCGTGCAGCTTCAAGGCTGCCAAGACGGTCACCAAGCCCTCAGCAGGAAAACTGAAGCAAGCGACCTGTGGAGGTGAGGCCGCTGATAATCGCTGTAACGAAGATACTCCATTTCCGCTTCAGTACGATGAAGTATTTCCGGTAGACGGGTGCACTAGCGAAAAGATTACCTCAGACTTGCGATTGGTAGTAGACGGCCTTGAGCTGAATGTTTTAGTTGATACGGGAGCTGATTATTCGGTAATAAGTTGCGCCATGGCGAGGAAACTGAAAAAAGTTGTGACGGAGTGGACAGGTCCGCAGATACGCACCGCAGGCGGCCACCTTATCACGCCCCTTGGTAGATGCACCGCAAGGCTTGAAATAAGGGTATTTACTTACGTTTCTGACTTCATCGTGCTGCCAGAATGTTCAAGAGAACTTATACGAGGTATGGATTTTTTGCAAGCCAACGGCGCCATAATTAACCTACGTAGGTCGAGTGTATCCTTCTCAACAGAGCAAGCTCTACCTGTAGAGGAATCGGAGGAGCGACGTCTTACAGCACTGCGTGTTGTCGAGGATGATGTTACGGTACCGCCACGCTCCAGTATAATGGTCATCGTGGAGAACGAAAGATTTCACGACCGGGAAGGTATAGCGGATGGAAACGTAGGACTGTTTTTGAGCAAAGGCATTTGCGTGGCTCGGGGTCTTGTTCACCTAAGCAATGGCCGTGCGGATGTGATGCTTACGAACTTTGGAAATGGATTCCAGCACATCGCACAAGGAACAGCTATTGCCTATTTCCACGAATTCCAATCGGCGACCGAAATATGCAGCCTCACGACAATGCGAACTGCCCTGCCAAAAACTTGCAGCAATGTCGACGCCTCGGTTACCATTAACCCACAACTACCCGAAGCACAAAAGCAGCAGTTATATGCCCTTATTAAGAATTTTTCTGACTGTTTCTCCACATCGTCGAAAGTGCGTCGTACGTCCGTCACAAAACACAGAATTATAACCGAGGAAGCCACGAGACCGGTCTGCCAGCACCCATATCGAGTTTCACCAAAGGAAAGACAGATAATAAAGAAGCAAGTAGAGGAGATGCTTTCAGATGACGTCATCCAACCTTCCAACAGTCCATGGGCGTCTCCCGTAGTGCTCGTAAAGAAGAAAGATAATACACTACGGTTCTGCGTCGACTATAGGAAATTGAACGCTGTAACTAAACGGGATGTCTACCCTCTTCCCCGTATTGACGACACTTTGGACAGGCTGCGGTGTGCAAGGTTTTTCTCCTCTCTAGATCTCAAAAGCGGATATTGGCAAATAGAGGTCGATGAGCGTGATCGTGAAAAGACAGCATTCGTAACCCCAGACGGCCTCTACGAATTTAAAGCGCTTCCCTTCGGCCTCTGTTCCGCACCAGCGACGTTCCAACGAATGATGGACACTGTTCTCGCTGGATTGAAATGGCAGTCCTGCTTAGTGTATTTGGATGACGTGGTTGTATTTTGCTCTACATTTGACCAACATCTAGAACGTCTACGACTGGTATTGGAAGCTATTCGATCAGCAGACTTGACAATTAAGCCAGAAAAATGCCAGTTTGGTTTCGAAGAACTACGATTTCTCGGCCATGTCATCAGCGCTGAAGGCGTTCGGCCAGACCCTGAAAAGACAGCCGCTGTTGCGAGATTCTCCACACCCATAGACAAAAAGTCGGTGCGACGATTCTTGGGCTTATGTGCCGACTATAGACGATTCGTAGAAAACTTTTCAAGGATTGCTGAACCCCTCACAAAACTGACAAGAGAAGATGTGCCCTTCGAGTGGAACGCCGAACAACAAGACGCATTTGATGAGCTAAGAAAACGCTTGCAGGCGTCTCCAATCCTTGCACATTTTGACGAGACAGCAGACACCGAAGTTCACACTGATGCGAGCAATGTTGGCCTCGGTGCCGTACTCGTTCAGTGGCAAAACGGTCAAGAGAAAGTCATAGCTTATGCCAGCCGCAAACTCTCAAGACCAGAGACAAACTACTCCGCAACAGAAAAAGAATGCCTTGCAGTTATATGGGCCATAGGCAAATTTCGCCCCTACCTCTACGGTAGGCCATTCAAAGCCGTCAGTGATCACCATTCGCTCTGCTGGCTGGCAAATCTAAAGGACCCATCAGGACGACTAGCAAGATGGAGCCTGCGGCTCCAAGAATATGATATTACCGTTGTATATAGGTCCGGAAGGAAACACACTGATGCTGACTGCTTGTCACGCGCACCAGTAGAGACAGCTGTGTCGGAAGACGAAGACTTCCCGTTCCTAGGCATTGTTGAGGCTTCAGAAATCGCGGAAAAACAACGAAATGACCCGCAGCTCCTGCCACTTATACAGCGTCTAGAGGGACTTGAGGTTCAAGTTCCGCGTACTTTCGCCAGGGTGTTCTCCACTTTCTGTCTGCGCGGCACTATCCTCTACAAGAGAAACTTCCAGAACAACGAAGAGAAGTTTTTACTTGTCGTGCCTACAGCTATGCGACAAGAAATTCTGCACGCATGTCATGATGAGCCAACATCCGGCCATATGGGCGTGAGCCGTACATTCGCCAGAATCCACCAGAAATACTACTGGCCTAAGCTCCTGGCATCAGTGCAACATTACGTCAAGACCTGTCGCGAGTGTCAAAGACGGAAGGCACCATCTGACAAACCGGCAGGCCTTCTCCAGCCAATAGATCCGCCAAAGGCTCCTTTCCAGCAAGTCGGCATGGATCTCCTCGGCCCATTCCCAACGTCATCTTCAGGCAAAAAATGGATAGTTGTAGCCACGGACTATCTCACCCGTTACGCTGAAACCGATTCCGTGCACAGTGCGACAGCTGCCGAAGTAGCAAGGTTTTTTGTAAACAACATAGTGCTAAGGCACGGCGCTCCCTCGGTTGTTATTACTGATCGGGGTACAGCGTTTACTGCTGACTTAATGCGATGCTTAATGCGAATGACCCATACCGATCATAGAAGAACAACGGCGTACCACCCTCAGTCAAACGGTTTGACTGAACGCCTCAATAGAACGCTATCTGATATGCTTTCGATGTATGTCGATGTCGAACACAGGCTGTGGGATGAAATTTTGCCCTACATCACCTTTGCTTACAACACCGCAGTTCAAGAAACAACCCGAGTTCCACCGTTTCAACTTGTATTCGGCCGAAGAGTAACAACAACTTTGGATGCTATGTTGCCCCTGGACGAAGAAAACGACCATCCATCGGACCTGGAAGATTTCTTGCAACGAGCTGAAGAAGCACGACAGATGGCAAGGTATCGCATACGCCATCAACAACGTGTCGACTCTAGCCGGTATAACCAGCGTCGTAGTGAACCGAATTACCAGCCCGGTGACAAAGTATGGATTTGGACGCCGGTGCGACGTCGTGGACTGTCTGAGAAGCTCCTTTGCCGATACTTCGGCCCTTACGAAGTACTCCGCCGTATAAGTGACGTAAATTACGAAGTCAAACCCGCTGGTCATCAAAGCCCAAGACACCGAAAACCTACGGAGGTTGTGCATGTTGTTCGCATGAAACGCTTCTATGAAAGGACGTGAACGCAACGGACAAAATAAGAACTCTTGCCTTGCCCCCCGCATCGGGACGATGCGTCTCAGGAGGGGGATAATGCCGTGACATCTTGGCCGCATTCTAATAGCCCACCATCATTCTTATATTAGGAAGTTCGCGCGCTGTGGCAAGGTGCATTTCACCAACCACAGGCAACGCTCATCCCGGCTTGCGCGCGCCTCTGGCACGAGACGACGGAGAGAAGAAGAAGACGACGGTACGACGCGAGCATTAGAACGCGTCTGTCTTGCTAGGCAGTGACTGAGTTGTGAGCACAGGTTCGCTCTAAATAAACGCCTTGTTTATTAACCTGCGTTCATCAAACTCGCTACAATATATATATATATATATATATATATATATATATATATATATATATATATATATATATATATATATATATATATAATCAATGAGCCTACCCATGTATGAAAGTCTAGTCTGGCGCACGATTGTGTAATTTTCAAGATAGCTGTTCGCGATAGCTGCGGGGAAGACTGAGTCGCTGCCTTGAACAGGACACTTCAGCCTAAGAACAATACCTCCATCTTATATGTGCTATTGTGTAATGTCATCACTCTTGGCTCCATCTGAGCTTTTCGCCGCCTCCTTTAGGCTGAATATTGAAAAAACACCAATACCAACCTTGATTAATTTCTTCTATTTTTACATTGTAAGTCCTTATAATTTTGCTAGCAAACCCCCTTCAAGGGGAACAGAGGAAAATCATGTGACGTAAAGAACTGGCGAACTTAGCCTTCTTAGATAAAAGTGTTCGATGAAGGTTTTTATCAATCATATTATGTAACGTAGCCCAGCGTGTGTCTCCCTGTTTCATATAATTCCTTCATTTTCTTCTGAACAGCGGAGCTTCACTGTGAAACTCATGTCTTAGAAAAACACGTCAAGGAATATGACAGCGGAACCGGCGACATCTGCAGATATTATACGCAGCAGTACTGCAAAGACGAAGTTCACAAGCCGTACAGTAAGGAATGTGTCTAGAAACAGTGACCTTCCAAAGAAAACCTCTTCAGTTGCACGAAAAATAAAAACTTCCACTAAAATTGGTCTACTCGCTGTTCATGTTACAGGCTTGTCATTCAGCAGACTGATTTCTGTTCCTCTTCGAAGAAGTGCACAGCAGAGAGAACGTGCGTGTGGGGATCATAACGACTCCCCTAGACATTAAATTCATTATATAACGTCCCGCATTCCCCACGATCAGCTTTCTACGTCCAGTGTGTGGAAGACACGGCCAGAGTGCAAGTGTTCATGGATCACAGCTACAAGGTCGAGGATGCAAGACGTAGTTGCATCTCTATCCGCATCTAAATTTACTATCAAGAAAAATATATGTATGCTTTTACAAGGGATTCTACTCTTAATTAGCGCAGGACACTTACAGACACTGCGTATCTGCCCCTGCGCTGTACTGTGTATAGAAACATAAGAAGAGCTAGTTAAAAACATCGGCAATAACTCCAACTCACCAAAAGAACGCGTAGGCAGGGTGTGGTGAAGAGACAATGGTAGCTATTGCAAACTTTATCTGCAAATTTTCTCTGACGCTAGCAAGCACATGCCATATTCCTTAATTACCATTTCCAAATTACCTACGGCTGGTTCTATTACAAAAATAACTGCGAAAAAGAAGTTAAATCATATACAAATCACTAAGTTTCGATATGTGTGTTATGGATGGGATATGAGAACATCCATTTAGCTCAAGAAACTTATTCCAAGATTAGTGTAGTAACAAAAATTAGCTGCACAATGCATTCGATTTTCGTGTATCAGCCACATGTGAGGAAGTAGGCATGTCTAAAAGCAAAAGGGCGAAGAAAGAAAGGAAAAAGAAAACGAAGAACTTCCATGTGACTTATACCAGCAGTGCATTGATGGGCGGGCAACGTGGGCTGTATAGTACGTTTCACACATCAGGCTCAACAATGTGGAAGCTATCGAGGATTCTTACAGTAGGTGTGTTCGCCCCAGAAAGTTGTTTATTTTTTCCGCTACACGGCGTGAAATTCTACTGTTGTATGCTAGGCAACAAATAAAAATATTTTGTGCCTTAGAAATAAGCAACTCATGGTTTTATGCAGACGTGAATATGTTGATCTAGCCCATCAGCGTCTTTTCGCCTTGTTTTCCTTGCTTATTCAAATTTTATCATTACCAGCCGGTCGCTACGAATTGACAGGCGTGCGCTCGCACTCCTCGTACGCGAACTTACAAAGACGAAAAGAAGCAATGAGACGCTCGAAGTTATACAATTTGCTGACAGAACTTGCAGTGTAGCTTCCACAGAGTTGTGCCTCGTGTATGACATGGACTGTAGGGGCTAGCACCATTCAAGACATGCAATTTTGGCTCGGTTAAGCAAAGGGCGCTAATTTATGTAGCCCATGTTGGGTGCACGGCTAAGCGTCCTTGTGGTTAAGGGAAAGCGACTTGAGCGAGAAAGAAGAGAAAATTTCTTTTGCAGGGTCCCAAAAATTTGGACCTCGTGGGTTCTTTAACATGTGCTGGCAACGCAAAGTGCACGGACCTCTGGCAATTCAGCCTCCATCAAGGTGCGACGTCCGCGGCCGGGCTCAAACGCGCATCTTTTGGGTGACAGCCGAGTGCTACAACCGCTACACCACCGCGGCAGACCGGGTCATAATAAAGTCAGAGTAATTCTTTTTTCAATGCAGCGTTTAAACCATGTTGCAGAACTACTGTGCACACACCGTTCTCTTTTTCTTATTATTTCCTCTTCTATTCTTCATGATTTATTCATATCCCTCGTACTCATTTTCTTCCTCTGATCTTCATCCTGGTCTCCTTCCTCTTCGTCTCCGTGATTATCGTCTTGTCCCTTCTCTTCGTAGTCATGACCATTGTGTTTTCCTTCTCCAGCGTCCACCTAGTCTTCGCCATTGTTCTCGTTTTTGCCGACGAAACTGTGGAATTTTCTGTCTGTTCAAGGAACAATTCCAAAATAAAAACGTAACAACGGCTCATTCGATTAGAAATGACTGTGGGCGAGCATACTGAGGATAAGCTCGCCAGGGTAGCGGAAGGAATGACCGTCTTCCAAGCCGGCCATCTTCTTTTGTAGCCGTCGTCGGGGACGCGTAACTTGGCTGACGCTACGGTCGCGCTCTTTCATATCGGAAACTCATTGCAGCGTGTAGTTGTGTTACGCTGGGCATGTGCGTAACAGCGCTCAAACTGCGCGGAAAACCCGCGTAGACAATATTCCTACCTATTAGAGCCGTCGCCGGGTATGCAGTATGGCCAGTATGCTCCACCAAACCTTGCCGATGAAGATGACGCGGTTATAACTGAGACTTGAGCTAGTTGGTAATCGTTCATCTTGAGGCGGGTGCAGCTGCACACGAAACACTGACAAAGAAGACGCATCTGTCCTGCACGTATACTTCTTTGCCCGTGTTGCATGTTGCACGGCACACAGCTAAAGATGAAAAATATATGCGGGATGGCCGAGCGTGGATTCTTGGGTCAGCTAAGAAAAAGCATTCTACTATAATAATCGACGAAGTCTTTTTTAATGGCATTCTTGTCACGAGCTAGGTCACCGGAGTACTCTATTTCCGCTATTTCCTTGCTCGCGCATGGGTTTTCTCGTTGTGATCGCTGAATGATACATGTTTGACCAGATAGATGACGCAGAGTGGAACCAGTTCCGCGTTCACGTACGCTAGGTCTAGCCGAGCATGACGGCTACCCTGAAAATGAGGGAAGTGCTGTCGTGCTCCCCTGGCTGCTGTGTAGGCCACGCCCGTCATCTGAAGTTTGCCAGTCACCTCCATTAAAAAAAAAAAAAAAAGAAAGCACTGGAGTGGATCCCTCACACTCAAGCACGTAGGACGATAATTACCTTTACAAACACAATTGAAGACCCCGAGTAGAATCACTGATCTTTTACAGTCCAGCAAATGCAAACTGTCTTCGAAGAACTGGAAAAGTTGTTTTCCTTTCGTAGGAGCGTAGATATGCACCACACGCACAGCACACCCACCGAACTTGAGGCCATACAGAACAATCCTATCCTTGTCCCAAGAAACGACGCCTACTGAGTTCTTGTGTAGCAAGCAACATCCTCAGGAGGTTCCAGCCGCGTGGCAGACACATACGTTGTAATACAGTCAGAAGGGAGCCCCCACGTCGTGGGTATGACTCTCATCTTGCGCTTTTGTTTCTTAGATCGCGAGCCCATCAAAGTGCAGTTTTGCGCCAGGCGCTTCAGCGGATACTGCTTGCGCCTCGTGCCTGGACCATGGACATTAAGCGAGGCCACGCAAAGAGGTTTGTTGAGCGTCGCCATTGTGAAAGCGATGACACGTCGAAGCCTGGCCTCTACCGGCGGGTGCCGACAGCTAGCATCTTTTGCTGAAATGACACTGGTGAAATGAATGCACACTTTTATCGTATTATCAACACAAGAAACTGTTCAACATCACCGAAATAAGGAGACGTGGCTTCGTGAAGCCTTCATCGAAAAGTTTCTTGGGTAAGAATAGCAATGTTCTTGGGTCCAGCCTGAATTCTTTTCGTCACTCAGCATAAGAATTAAGCAAGCTCTACGTATTGTCGCACATATGTCATAGGCCGTTTGATTATTGAAACGTGTACTTGCTTTCCTGTTTTGCAGGGACCGCGCTTTTCACCTTTTGTGTACGTATGTGTGAAGTGCGTTATCGCTCGGTACACACCGCGATTATCTTGCATACGGCTTCACGAATCATTTTCACTAATCTACAAATGTCGCATGCCCGAGGTGCATGTTTTAGTATCCTTGAGAGCATCCACGAGCATCACTGATAATGCGAGAATATACGTTGACGCATGTACAAAAGCCGACGCCTTTCACGTCAGACCATTTTTATCATCGACCGATGATTCTTTTCGCCCGCTGACTCCTTGCAGCGTGATTTACTTTGTTTTTCAGGGCACAGCCTCCCCAAAGGAGAGTTTGTTTGCAGATGCTTTGCATTCTGCAACGTAATTCATCGTCACGCCTACGATACATCTTGTGGAAGTGCTCTCCCGTGTATGTACAGAACGCCACCAACCAACCGTTAGCCGAGCCCACGCCGTCAAGAGGACGACTAAAGGTCGGCCCTACGAACTAGTCACGGGAAACAAGGACTGTCGCCAGGATACGGGCCTCTTCCCGACAAGGACAACAAAAACCAGACTGCAATAAAGACAGCATCCGCGATGATGACAGCAGTATCAGAGGCGACAGTGGTGATGTAGAATCCTAAAGTGCCAGAAACAGTTCAGGGCGTCGTCCTACGAGCACTCACAAAGTGGCCAACGTTGGCCTGAGAGTTCGACCACATCGCCGCCTTCAATAAATGGTACTCCAACGACAAACGGCGCGCATATATTTCTACCTAGAAGACGCCGGAAGGACCTCGTTCGAAAACCGAGAGTCGATGCTTGGAAAATGGCACCCCTTTCGATTGATTTGTGGGGTTCAGCATCCCAAAACCAGCTCGCATTATCAGAGACGCTGTAGTGGAGGGCTCCGGAAATTTGGGCCATCTGGGGTTTTTTAACGTGCACTGACATCGCACAGCACACAGGCCTCAACATTTCGCCTCCATCGAAATGCAGCCGCCGCGGCCGAGATTCGATCCCGCGACCCTCCGATCAGCCGCCGAGTAACATGGCGGGGCGGCGCCCCTTTCGATCCGTTTTTCTTTTTGACACCTTCGCCAGCGTCGTTCGTAAGGAAAAGACTGGACATTAATAGGAGCAGGGTGCATCTGCAGAATGAAATTGTTGCGCTATTCTTAGAGGATATAAGCCATGACGTTTTTCCAACACTCAAGATGTCTGAGTTCCACTGCTTTGTCTCTCATAATATATCGTGGTTTTGGGACTCAAATCCCTACAAATCAGGCAACCAAGAGAAGGTCTGCCTGCTCATGCGAGGAGTAGCGTAGCTGCTCTTCGCAGGGCTGGTAAAGAACCCACCCGAGTCTTCCACGACATTTTCGAGGCATAAAAGACGCTCGACTTGTGCAACCACAAAACAATTGCCGTTAGGCACCGTACTACACCGAAATCTAAGGACACTGCTCTGACGAACTGCGCGAGACCATAAGGGCTATGTACGAAAAGAACTTCGCCGCATGTTCCCGTCGTCTCAGCCCGACGTGACTTCCAATCTAAACCTCGTTCACGAGGAACTCCTGCGCTTATTGACTGCACCTGAAGTGCCACAGTCAATCGGATGCGATAAGCCGCACAGTTGTTACTAGCAGCGGCGCCGTCGCTTTGCGCCCGCGCCAGGAAAGCCTACCTCGACGATTCGGTCAGGCATAGGACGCTCTCACGTTCCAAACATCAGGGAATAACTTTGAATATTGACAACGGCAACGGTAATAGCAATATCATGCTACATCCTGTCCGAAGGGCTGCCGTCGTGAAGCCCGTATTTCCTGATGGAGGCTGTACTATGCACAATTTAACAAATAAAATTTCTTGTGATTTTATTACTTGATATAATGTAGTGAATTATTACTGCGACTTTCATGCGCTCATATTAACTACCCAGCTTGATGTTTAGCGATTATGAAGGCGAAACAATGACCGATGTATCGGGTGATACATCAGCACTAGAAGGTATTCCGACGTCATGCTGCACTGGATCGTGAGGTCTTGCCTGATGGCGTAGCGTCATCCCAGCGACGCCGCACGCACGACTCGATGTCGTCCACGTGGTGTGCCTTAAACGTTATTACACGAGCTAACAGGCTGTGAAAAACTTTATGCACTTAATGCTTTAGCTTGATTTTGCCTCTATTTTCACTTTCATATTTACTTCGTAGCATCGGGACGATGCTTCTTTCAGAGAGGGACATCGGCGCGTGCGCTTGTTTTCGGTTGTTTCGCGAGGCAGCTTTCAAGGCTGCGAACGATTTGGCACACCTGTCGCCTGCATGGGTTGCGGATTCCAGCCGTCTGCATGTGAGGATGGCAGCGCTTTCGTAAGAGAGGAAAAAAGTGATAGGTGCTAAACATGCCGAAATGGCAGTAGAGGCTGCACAAAACCAGAGTGAGCGCGTAGCGTCACTGGGCCAATGACGTTTACAACGTCGAAACCCATTGGACACCGTACAAAATGTCTTCTATACGATGTCCAATGGGTTTCGACACGTGTGGCAGGTACACGGGATAATTTCAGCGAGGCGCATTGAAGCACAACGTAGGGTAGACAATACTATCGGGAAAAAGTACCAGGAGTGTCAGCTGCATTTTTTGGAGGCTGAGTGCGTTCTTCCTAAACGTGTTTAGTCAGTTCAGGAGGCTGCAAATCTAAGGAATAAACAGGCAGCTGGTTTCCAGGCGAATCACGCACACTGCGCACGGGCGACACCTAGCTGTTGTGACAAGCTAATCGTGGAGCTTGAGGCGCGACCAAGCGCCTCGAGAATAAGCGCAGAGAAGCGCTTCAGAAAATGAAAGTGCAACAGAGAGAAGGCAAACGTCGGTACGTGTTCAAAGGCGAGCTTGAGGAAAGGCCACAAACTGTGGAAAAGAAGGTTTCGATGTGTCGGGTTGTCACGTCTGAATAACTTACACCACAGACGTCAGGTTCGCGGATCGGAAAGGAAGAAAGAATTTTGTTTTAGAGGTATGCGGTCCGCAAGAAGGGGACAATGAACTAACACCTGTTCCTTTCTCGGCGCTTTAATGACGGCGCGGAAATGTGTGGTCGTTGACCTTCGCGAGGTGGCTGAGTCAAGACACAAAGGGAAGGCGCCGTTAAAGAAGTTCATTCGGTGCCGCGGCAAAGCGAGCAGGTGTCAGCTATTTAGCACTTCTTTCTCAATGAGCATGGCTTGCTGCATGCGTCCACTGCGAGTAGGGCTGAAAAGTATGAATCAGGCTCCGGCCTTTTCCGTAAGATACGGTCAGACACTAGCGAATAAGACAGTTCTCTGTTGTTTATTTTCTCCTTAAACAGGCTTTTCTTGTTTGCGCGCGTGTTTCCACAAGGGAGGATTGATTTAGAAAGATCTTTCTGTTTTTTAGTTGCTTATAGATTTAGTTTTCACATAACTCTTGAAGAGTGAATTTCGCGGAATATGTTTTAAGTTCTGCACATAAGAAGTTGGGTTTGTGTCGGTGCTTGTTGTCCCCGAGCGAAGTAGTAACGGCCATCTTTTGCGCTGCAACTTGGCTTTATCAACGATACACATCTGACGTTCAAATCAATCAATCAATCAATCAATTTTATTTAGCAGAAACAAAAGGAACTGGAGGGACTCCTGGGCAAAAAGCTGTCACAGCAGCTTGACGGTGGCCCAGGGTCCCTTACATGGCAGTAGCACTCACATGACACATACACAGAAGGCTTTATACACAATACTTTCTGAAAGGCTTCATACACAGCAAGCATTACACATCGCATGTATTCACAAAAAAAAATGACATTTTACACTCAAATTAAATATACCGAAAGGTCGGTATAAAGAAAGAAAGTAATCACGCAATCCATTTCTAAAAGAAACTGAAGTCATTGCCATGACGTGCGAGAGCCTCAAAGTGGTTTTTCGATGTTCGTTTTTTCCCTTTGATCCATGCATTTTCTTGTAGATTTGTTCGTCTAGCGACGTTTTGAAGTAAGCCATGGTCAACGTGGCGGTTCATTTACTTTAGGTTATTGTGGTGGCTGATCTCAGTAATCTGGGGGCAAAACAACAGAGGGTAGGTTTAGTGGAGAAAAGTGCCCATGATTTCGGTAGGCAAGCCAGGTGCGCCTTGGAGAAGACATGCCTTGAGCTTGCTGTTTATGGGGATTCAGATTCGTCAGGACATCGAGCTGACAAGGGCTTAAGAATGAGATGGCTGCTAACATTCTGCCCGTAACCCAGAGGAACGACCACTCGGGAAAAGGGCATAAATGGAGATGAACGGCACAGGAAGGAGGCGACAATGAAGCGACCAGGCCGCATGGGTCATCTCAAGAGAATACTGTAAGCTGCGGTGGCGACCTCTCTGCGCAGTACCTGCTGGCCGCTGTACGTCGGTGTCTTCTTTCCCCGCCGGAGCAGTTGTTTGACCTTTGTGGAAGAGCCAACCATACCTCCACATCCGCGTCTGCGCATTGTTGCTACCTGTCCAGACCCCTAGCACAAAGAGGGACCTAAGAAAAAAATTAACACCATCTTCCCAAAGGGAACCCTGATGGGATGCGAAGCAGCAGCGTTGCGCACGGGTGGCGTCACGTGTTGAACGGCGCTAACGCGGGTGCTGCGGTGAGCGCTGGAAGATTCGTTTGAAGCGATGGCTGGCATAGCTCTTGTCGTTTCTTCAGAGTGGACACGGGCGCTGGACCGGAGCACCCGCGTTAGCGCCGTTCAACCCCTGACGCCACCCGTGCGCAACACTGCTGCTTCGCATCCCATCAGGGTTCTCTTTGGGAAGGTGGTGGTAATTTTTTTGCGCGTGAACCGACGAGTCGGCGGTGTAGCGAGCGGCGGTCGCGGTAGCGGAGCGAGCGGCGGTAGCGGCAGGTGTTGCGGGCGAACGGACGAGGCGGCAGCTGCGGGCGCTGCGGCGAGCGCGCGGCAGGCGAGGGAGAGAGTGACGTCAGCGCGCACTGCGAGGGGAGCGTGACGTCAACGCGCAGCTGCGGCGTGACCTACTTGGCACTTTCTGTCCTCTTTATTTCCCATCATCCCCTCCCCAAGACGCTGCGCCGTGCTCCCAGTTTGGGCTGCAGAAATAAGCGTCTTTTCCTTACCATAATCACTACCACCACCACCGCTCCAACAACACCTGCGGCGAGGGGAGCGCGTTGCGGCGCGTTCGTACGGACGCACGAAGGGACAGCGTTACACAGGCTAGTCAAAGAGCTGCTTCGCATCTAAAAGTGTTCCTGGAAATACGCATGCGATAACCCTCAGGACTTTCCACATGCCGCATGTGGGGAAACGCTTTAGAGCACACGGTGAAATGACGTTTGTATGCTTATTTCCTCAGCGGAGTCGCTTCCCCTTTCTATGCGCTGCCCTTCGCATTCCTATTCGATACTACGGAGTATTGAAGCGTAGCCACCGCGCTGGCCCTCCTGACATAAAGCGGTATGGACAGGTAAACTGATTCGTTCCAGAAAAATCGACCGAGGTCATGCTGATCACTGAAACTTATGTCATTGCCTCCCCTTCCATGCAGAAGCCATTGCAGAAGTCGCTGGAGGCTCGGCTTTCTCTTGCCTCTTCATTAGTCCGCATGACTCGCTAAGCCATGCGAGAACACTGAACTTCAGAGTTTTGGATAATTGGACCTGGGCGACGGCAGTGTTTTGTAACAACCACAATTAAAGTGACTGCCGTCGTCGCGGGGTTGTGACTATCTTGGACTCATTCGCCAAGTTTGATATGCTTTATTTATATTTACGTAGTGTTATTCTCTTTCCTTATTGCTCCAAGTATGTCGTAAATAAAGAGCTTTTTCAAACAAACAGCAGGTATCATCCTGCCCTACCTTCATCGTGGCCCTCGGTTACCCATGGCGAGCACCATCCCTCCGGCACACTACCATTCCGAATTGCCGTTGGCCCGCTCATGAGGCGGGGTACCCCTGGTCCGCAACACTCCGCAGGGACGTGGCTCCCGTACGCCTGCAGAAGACTAGCGGGCGTCGAAGCCATAGGGCCACCGTCGGTAGCTTTGCTGGGTGGTGACGGCGGAAGGCCCGCAAGGCGACGACTGCGAGGAAGACTTGGTGACACAGCCTCCGTGTTCGGGCGATATGCCCAGCACTGCCACCACAATGTTACCGCTCCGTACTCGTTTATTTATAAAGACTCGGTGGCCAAGCACAGGATAGCGTGGGTCTGAAGAAGGAACAACAACGTCGTCGTCCTGTTTTTCTACCACTCCAAACCCATTTCTTTTGAGAAGCACCGTTACATTATGTCTGTCTTAGTTTGTCGATAATTGACGTAGGCTCTACAAAATTCAAACACCTACAGCGCATACCGGTAACCACGCGCCGAGCCCTGATTTGAGCCACAAGTGATATCAGTACCGTTAGGCGTGACGTACATGTTGAGTACATCATGTTAGTGTTGCAAAGTTGTCATTGGTGTTACTAACGCATTTATACCCTACCACCCAAATACGGGAGTATACCAGGCGAACTAGACAGTCAAGAAAGCATCGAGTCGTAGGCAGCTAGAAAGGTAGATAGGTACCTCATATGTATGAGTAACTTTCAAAGGTCTTGTTACTCGGTTCAGCCGCACTTCTTTGTGCTTCCTCTTCCTAAGGGACCAGAGCTCGTCCAGCTCACATAGCCGCTGTGAAGTAGGATGAAGTGGAAGTCATTTTCCTACTGCCTGTCTCTCGTTGCGTTGTCTCTACTTTAAGGATGGAAACGAGCCTTTCACGCACACAAACACTGGTCGACTTTATATGCAGGAAGTATGTACATAATTAGACAGCAGCTCGACTGGTGTTACATAGCTGGTACATAGGTGGATCCGTCGCTTCCATTCGGCAGAGTCGACCAGTGCATACCACTGCTCCTACGATCCCAATCGCCACAACAAGTAGCACTATCCGTTGTCTCTAGAGCCATCCGCTCCAACCTCTACAACCACAGCAACCTTTCGTCAGGGACGAAGGGCCACGTTTTGACGTCTTGGTTTCTCCACCCCAACTCCTTGACTACAAATTACATAAATTTTCACACTTCTCGGCAACCCTACGTCCCCCTCTCCCGTCCCGTTTATTCCACAATTGGCGTAGGCGAGACGGGTCAGCGCTGACAAGCGCACAACTCAAAAAAGCCAAAACACACATACACAAAGGAAACATGCAAGACGATGCCAACCCGTCAACAATAACAGCGTCCTTTCTGCACTTGTCATCGCTGCATGTGCTCGTAGACAAAAGGACGCCTCAAGGCGATGCTATGCTCACACAAACCAGTTTACCAGTAAGTCCGTGCCACGGTTGCGGTTACTCTTCCTGCAGCATGTTGAGCAGATAGCTACAAAGATTTCCCAAAAAGCCGCCTGAGAATCGATAAGCATCTTGAGCAGGTGGCTACAAAGCTTCGTGAAACCGGACTCCCGACTGCCTTGCTGTCGGATACTTCCAACTTTGTACGACGACCTTTACAGGGCTTGTAGTCCCCACTGGGTGTTTCAAAGGCGGCTGCGGGCATTTCACCGGAACGGACTCCCTAGTGTCGGGCAATCGTAGTTTGTCTTTTTAGAACGACCCGTGCAATACGCCCAAAGTGACTTAAGTTCGTAAGTAATGGTTCGCATTAAAAATTTATTACACCTATCTCATCCAATCAAATGCCCCTGCTCCTCTGCCCCCTCCCTTTGCGTGCGATTACTGGAGGGCGGTATCTCCCTGTCTTAGGCCTCGTTCACACTGGTAAATCCGGCGTCTACATTCGACGGAATTCTCTTGCCGCCGAAAACCGCGTAGTTCACACTGCTTACCGCCGCGGAACCGGCGCCGCCGGAAAGCGACATAGCGCCATCTGCCGAGCGCAGGTCGAACCTTTAAAAAAATGCGGCATGGCCCGGATGTACACGCGGTTCCACCGGTTCTACGCTCGTGCGGATCTTGTCCGTTTTGTTTCTGTGCCTGAGAAAGAAGCGGTACTACTAGGCTGGCTGCGAAATACGTTCTGGTGATGTATGACAGGCGGAAACAACACCAGCGGTGGTGTGCTCGTCCTGGAATACATGAACGCGAGAAGCTTGGTGACGCCGTGAAAGTGCTATTCGTTGTGCGAAATTGTGACGTGGACACGTGGATTCCTACAGCGAGTAAGTTGAGAATGGCTGTTATTCGTGACACTACTCAACGCGCGGCGTTCCCCGAAGAAAAATGGGTGTTTGCGATCCAGTTGGATGTCCAGACGGGCTTCGAATACAGAGACAATCGAGCCGAACTTGGCCGCCATTTTTCGAATTTGTGACTCGCGCTCCTATTGGTCCGCGGCGGGAAATCCGGCGGCAGCGGCCGCAAAAATCGCTCCCGGAGCGATCGGCGCGGATAGCGCTGTTTCGGCGGATCTCGCTGTCGCCGAACAGGTTTCCGCGCTTCTCCGGCCGCCGGATTGCTCAGTGTGAACGCCCCATTATTGCTCTGGGCTGCGCATCCGCAATCACATACACAGGGAACACCGCGTGCATTCTTATTGGGGTGATGAAGAAATATGGCGTTTCGGTAATTTGGCCGGTATTTTCATGTATGTCCAGCCCTTCTGTGTGCAGCGCAGTGGTTTACTCGCACTGACATAACGCGATGCAGGAGGTGGCTCACACGCACGTGTTGTCACTTGCTGGTTATTCATTTCGACTCGGCTTAGCTACCAATATACATAAGTGAACCGTATCGATCGTGCACAGAAAAGGTTAAATAGAGCTTCTCATCTGAAAGAGTACCTGCTACATCAATTGTTTAAAGACTATGTCGTCCTTTGTATACCTTTCCGTGCGTCGGCTGCAGTGAGTTCCTTCTAAATATTAAATACCCATTCTTCGTCATGTTTCTATGGAGAGAAGACATACATATTTTTAATCAAACTTATGAACACCTTCCTGTCCTTTTAAGGTAAAGGACGAAAAACCGCAGGAGCTTATTGGAAACTGTCATTTCCGTATACTCCTCGATTTGTTTTACGGTTTTTACGTTCAAGGAAGTACGGATTAGCGCTATTAATTGAGTAGAAATGCTTCGGCTCTTTGGCTGAATAGAAATGCCACTTAGACTCTAGAAGAGTGAAACAAAGGTGTCGTGAAACGTAGGCTCTGGGAAACCGAAAATGCTGTCATTTTATTTTATTAACTGTGTATAGGTGTTTACACTTGATATAGTATGAGCCGCCATTGGTATCATCGTGAACATTATTTCAAGGAAATCACAATTTGTATGCGTACGGCACGAAAAAAGCCTGTTCAAGGTGTCGCTGCTTTGAAATGTATGGTACGCGATGATATCGCTTAGCTCTCCAATATTTTCGATCTCATCTCCCCAATTAACGATCTGCTATGCTGGATGGCGCTTACAGTCCCTTGTTAACCGTCCCGTTTATGTGAGACCTGCCGTATACCTCATGGTCAGTGCCCAGCTTCATTTTGAATTATGTGCAATATAACATTGGCTACACCTGTACCTTCTCCAAACGGCTCTGCCGTCCCCGAAATTGCCATAGTCAGGCGGACAACTTGCTGTTAGATCACAACTCCACATTTAACTTCTGCGCGAGTTTCTTCTCGGTGTCGACATTTTCAGACCAACATGCTTATATTTCAAAACGCAATTATTGTGTGCTTTGCTGGAGAGTGGAAAGCTGTCGGTCATTTTTTGAAAGCCTACCGTATGCTGTTCTGCCGACTCTTATTAAATGCGAAGCATTTCTTAGCGAACATCGGCGACTTTGAGCGTATCTATCTATCTATCTATCTATCTATCTATCTATCTATCTATCTATCTATCTATCTATCTATCTATCTATCTATCTATCTATCTATCTATCTAGCCGCCTACGATTTTGTGCTCTCCTGGGCGTTTCGCTAATGGGATGTTTACGAAAATTGGTATGCCACAACATGACTACATGACGAACATAAATGACATATCAAAGCATGAAATCATGACATCCATGTCATGAGCGGCATGATTTACATGCCATGGTCTTGGCGCTCTCCTGGCCGTTTCGCTAATGGGATGTATGTGAAAATTGGTATGGCACAACATGGCTGCCTGACGAACATAAATGACAGGTCATAACATGAAAATCATGACATGGATGTCATGAGCGACATTATTTACGTGCCACGCGTTTCGTTAACCGGATGTATACGAAAACTGGCGTGCCACAACATTACTGCATGACGAACGTAAATGACAGGTCATAACATCAAAATAATGACATGCATATGATGAGCGACATGATTTACATGCCATGGTCTTACTGCTCTCTTGGCTGTTTCGTTAGTCTTATGTATAGGAAAATTGGTATGCAACAACATGACTGCATGACGAACATAAATGACAGGTCACAACATGAAAAGCATGATATGCATGTTATGGGCGGCATGCTTTACATGCCACGCGTTTCGTCAATGGGATGCATACCAAAATTCCTACGGCACAACACGACTGCATGACGAACATAAATGACAGGTCATAACATTAGAATCATGACATGCGTGTATGAGCGGCATGGTTTACATGCCAGAGTCATGGTGCTCTTGCGGCCGTTTCGTTACATTCATGTGTACCAAAACTGGTATAGCGAGACAATGCAAACCCATTTTACGTTCCTCGTGCGTGCTTCGAATTTCCTTGATTCCCACTGCACGTGGGATCTGCCAACGTCACAGATCTTTGACTGCGTCTATTATGGCCTACATAGCTGTTTATTGGCAAGAAAGGCGTAGACTGTGTCCTGAGGAAGTTATATACTTAACACATGGAGTTTCAGGACATTTTATGCAGCGAATTTAACGACAATACGAAACAAAGAAATTGGCTTTCGGACGTCATAAGACAGACGTTCTGGCGCGAATTTCAGAACTAAGCCTTTGACATTCGTTTGCTTTTTATTGTTGAATATAAATTAATCAAATTAGTAATATCTTGTTCTCGAAAGATACGTCATTCTAAATCGCTTTGCTTTTTAAGGTATTTTAAACTGCGAAATATTCTACGAAGTAGCAGCGGGACTAATATTTCTGCATTGAAATAGTTCACACTGTTCACCGCATCTCTACAGCATCTGAACTCTTCAACATCAGAAAGGTCCACTGAAAGGGGCGTAGTGTGGACGTACTTAAACCTAAGGTTATAGTTGTTTTTTTAACCTCTCAGTATGAAATTTGGTTCTAATGTCATGGAAGTACCTGGGCACCCTGAAAAATGATTTCAGATTTTGTATGGAAGCAGATGCTAGGTAAAAATACAAATAAAATAATGTAGCCTTTGATATGCTGCTAATGTGGATATATAGGCGTGGCTTCCCAGGAGAAAATACCGCTTTTTAGGAGTCGCACAAGGCAAACATGCATTACGTCATCCTGGCCTGTCTATTTGTGAGCATTACAATTTCTGGTGCCTCAGAGGGAAAGCATTCTACGCCAAACATGCAAGACCTGAGAGACGTAAGTCGGTTTTGATGCTTGTAATATGCATGAAATGATGTCTTCGCATGAACCACGACATCATGGGCCCCATTATATTGTTACGTGGCGATTAATGACGCTGACCTGCAGTGGGTTGTACGGATACAGGGATGTGAAAGACACCCAAGAATGAAGACGATGATGTATCTTGGGTGAGCGTGGTGTGACTCCCAGCTTGGTCGGTCTGAAATACAAACGCTGTAAATAATTCCACCGTTTGTTCTGTTCCGTTTCATTTTTGGTGGAGGTGCTGGGTATCGAGCCCAGTACCTCTCGATCCGTACAACCCACTGCAGGTCAGCGTCATTAATCGCCACGTAACAATATTCTTGTCTGGCCGTTTATAATGTTACAAATGGGACTGAAACGCCAATGTGTTCTAATTTTAGGTAGCCTGAATGAACCAAGCTAAATCTTAAGCAGCATTTTCCAGCACTTTTCATTTTCCCAATGCCGCTTACGCAAGTTTAACGTAATGGCCTCAACCCTATCATTTCATACCATTCTAACCCAATATTTGAGATCTAAATCACAATATGTTGTTTACCGTCAATATACAATCGCACAATTTCAAGTGAGGGACACCCTACTGCATACGAGCGTATGAAACCGCCAATATAATCCCACAAATTAACTGTAGGTATCACACGTAATGAAGCGCACTTTTTCCGACTTACCCAAAGAAGTCGATGCGCCTTATCGGGCTTGGCTCACGGTAAATCAAATCGTCATAGCAGTCGCTGACAACGAAATAATGTTGATGAGCAAAGCGTTGTTTTCTCGTGCAGTGGTCAGCATAATTGGCTTTGCGCTCCTGATACACTGCATAAGGATTACAAAACAGGCAATACGGATGCATGCAATACCGTCATTGTAGCACAGACACTCTGCTATTTTCGTCTCGCCATTTCGCAACGTATACAGTATGGCCAAATGTAATCGCAATCGAAAACAGCTTTCTTCGCTGTTTCGGCTGTTTCTGGACATCAAGCTGGGCCGCTAATATTAGGAAGCACTACTCATTTATCTGTTGCGCAGCGCTCACTTTTTTTATTTTTTAAGAGATGGGCTAACTTGGGGCTAGCCGTAACCGCCGTCCGTCTCGCCCCCTTCTTCTCGGCCGCGGCGTCCCTATTCGGATGGAGGCGAAGTGCCACAACATTGAGTACTGTACGATCAAAGTGCAGGTTAACGAACGCCAAATGGTCGAAATTAACGGAGCCCTCCACTGCGCTGTTCGTCATGAAAATAGCGTTGTTTTGAGACGCAATAATAATAATTATTATTGCTTCAGCAATAATAATAATTATTACTGCTTTCGACCCACGATCCCCTGCTGCGCTCGACTCAATTTTGCCCTCGGCACACTTCTAGATAGTATTGCTTCAGCGAAAGCAAAGTTTTAGGGGCGAAGCTCCTTATGCCGTGGGTCTGTCTATCCTCCGCTCGTAGTAGGCACCTCTAGTTCGTGAAGTGCTCACTAGATGGCGTGATGGCGCTGCGGTGCTCGCTTCATTCAGATGTATGGGAACGCGTAGTATGGGAGTCTGTCTGTCTGTCCGTCTGTCTATGTCTGTCTGTCCGCCCGCCCGTCCGTCCGTCCGTCTCTCTGTCCGTCTGTCCGTCCGTCCTCCGAGCGCTGCGGTGCTGCTTAGCTAGTACGTGAATTCATCAATATAGATGGCGCGGAGGCGCTCGCTGCGTGCTCTAGTGTGATAGGAGATTTATTATTTTTCATAGTTCTAGTGTGATAGGAGGAGGTTTTGATGTAAGAGTAAAGAACAAGGAAAGGAGGATGGTGAGAGGGTAAACCATAGCATAGCCATTTATAGACTTTTGTATGGAGGGTTGTGAGAGAGTGGTGATGTTGCGAAGGCCTCATTTGATTAGGAGAGGAGAAGCAGGAGAGAGTGCAATATAGAAAAGGTAAAGAAAGATAAAATATAACGGAAGGAAGAGGAAGTAGGTGTCGAAAAAGATGAAGAAAGGACAAACATGGAAGAAGTCAATCTGCCTTGGCAAGGTGGTGAGGCATGCTTCCAGCTCTCAGCTGGATTGCAAGGGCAAGGCACTGGCTTCATTTTTTCTTTATTTGTGTGTGTGTCCGGCCATCTCCTCTTGCAAGCACTAGTGAATGCCATACCAGGGTTTGTGGCCATTTGACTAAACGCCTTGCCGCATGTATTGCAACTGGTCGGGCTTTCTTTGGCTATGAAAATGCAGGCGTACGTTCGTAGCGTGTATGGTATATTCATAGCGAAGTCCCTATACCAAGGCATCTATCTATCGCTTGTCCAGGAACAATGGTTGAGAGAACATTGACACTTGGAAGTGTACCTTCTACGCCTATTGTTTAAGGGGCTGTGCTCTCAGTTGTGAACTTTCTTTTACCGCGTCAGCGACGGCCTGTTCACCGTAAATGGGAAGTAGCCTTTACTTGTCGTGCATATAATAGACAGACAAAATCATATTATTTTAAAGACATGTATAATCGGCGTACTCTGTCCTTGTAAATTAAAGGCAGAATATCATTTCCTTGTACTTCGTATTCTCCACCACCTCAAGCAAGTGCGTACGTGCTGCGGAAATTGTAGAAAAATGGTTGTACCAACGGCGCCTAATATAGAGAAAGGAATGAATGAAATAGACTATTGCACAGCGAACTCAGAAAAAGAGAATATTGTGTCATTTTGTTCACTAGCTAAATCTATGATGCTGACAACTCTCCTGACATGCATGCCCCATAACTGCGATTAATACTACCACCACCACCTCAGCCTCTATCCTTAAGATGTGTGCTGCTACGCGAAGACATCTCCAAAAGATATTTGGTTTCTCTGTCGCCAACACACGCTATTTCATGCTTCCAGATTTTCGAATTTCATACACCAGGTAACTGTCTACTGTACTCGCCTATGTATCCCCTGCCTCGTCCTCCCTTCATTTTTTCTGACTGCCAATCGACAGTCTGTAGTACGAGTTTTGTGTCTGAAGCAGGTTCATCCTTTGTCAACTTTATCAGGAATATTGGCACACGCATTTCTTCTTTGATCGTCTATGCTAACTTCGTTGTTATTACACATAGTCTGCTCCGTTCACTCAAAAGCCGCGTAACCATTTAATTCATTCTCCCATTTCCTTCTCTTCCGAGCTGCCACTAAGCTCGAACGGGCTGAAAGCAATTATTCGCGCCCCACTGCACTTGGCGGTCGTGTTTTATGAACGCACACCGCCTTCTGTCCAACCCATTTTTATCCTTATTGTTTTTTTTTTAGCATGAGTGGGTTTCGAACGCCTCTTTATTTCTATCAAGAATTACTACCCATTGTACGCTACGGGTACCGACCACTTTCTGTAAGGAACTTTAATAAAACTTCTGTTCCTCCTAGTACTTACCCGTTACGTAAGGAAACTTGTTATAAGAACGGCTGCAGGCTAATAAATGCGCAAGCTTCACCCCAAGAAGTAACATGCGCTCTTATTCACTCGCACAAAGGATTCGTGCCAGCTGCATATGTTTTGTTGGAAGATGGAGGAAATAGACACATTACAAAGCAAAAACTTCTTGTTGCATTTCTTCAAATACTACCTTTGCTTGACAGGCGATTTCAAATGCTCAAGTAAATTTGTCGCTACTAGCAAGTTTGCGACTTCAAGCAGCGCAATACGTGCGTGTGTGTATAGCAAAATCAGGACGAGTGTGTACTTGGCATCACGTATACAACAAACGTCGTTGGAAGGAGCATTTGCGTAAGTGCTCTCGCGGCCGTAC
The DNA here is from genome assembly GCA_013339685.2 of Hyalomma asiaticum. NCBI lineage: Eukaryota > Metazoa > Arthropoda > Arachnida > Ixodida > Ixodidae > Hyalomma > Hyalomma asiaticum. The sequence goes on from CM023486.1 coordinate 51,702,340, forward strand.
TAAAGCCCATGTATAATCGCTTCAGGTGTCACTGTAGGGAAATCCTGCTCGCGCGCCAATTATGGCGCATGGTGCGTCCCCCGCTAGCGCAGCCATCATTTTCTGTAGGTTGGACGTCATTGTGTGTGGGCGCTTCCTGCACTAATATCTAGGGGTAAAGGGCAATTGTAATTGCCATCGATATGCATGCTCACGCGAAGGCTTCACAATCTGGTCGCCATAGGCGAATATCCGTGCCCTCGCCTGGCTATTTAATACTATTGCAGCGGAGCTGTTAGATCCTCGCTATTTGCTCCACCCCGTCGTCTGCGGAAGGGAAAAGAGGACCCGTGCTTGCCCTCGAAACACAGCGAGAAAAAAAGTCTCGAGTTTCGCATTAGCGAAAAGCGCACTTGCTCTTGACTTCGACCCTCTACGCACATCTTTGCCCTTCTACATGCCGCTGCTACATGGCAGTGATAGCAATAGTGATAGCGCTAATAATAGCGACATTATGGTATCATGAAAGCGGTATTGTCAGTGATAGGATTGCACAGCTAGAGCATGAAGAAGAAGAAAAGGAAACGAGTAAAAATGGGAAGATGACTCCGAGACACAACACACTGCAACGCACGCCGTGCCGTGTGTGGGCATTAGGTAAGGAGCCAGAGAAATAGAAATCGACATAGATAAATAAAAAGAAAGAACGAAAGAGAAAGAGAGAGATACACGGAGAGAGAAATAAAAAGAAAGAATAAGAGGAAGGGCTTATATATCGCAAGAATGCATAAGTGTAGGTCATCTAAAAAAATCGTTTCTCCTTTCATTAACTTTGAAATTCTTTGCTAAGCTCCCACGGCTCCTCTTGGTCAATGGTGTTCGCGATAAAAGAGCTATGCCTCAATATTTTTATGTGTTTTATATATTTGTCTTCCAACGCATTATTCTCATGATTTAGTTCGACCATCCATATCACTTTCTGTGGTTGTGTACAGGCTTTACCTCGCTAGTAATTGATGCAACATTCCGTGATCACTTACGTCGGCTTATGGTTTCTAATATGTTCTTTAATCGACATGTAACAGATGTTCCAGCGAGCGCTTTCAAAAATTTTGCAAAGATTGGCTTTAAAAATATTTTCTTCAGAAACGCCCTGTGAGCTTGGGCGGGCGTTATTAATCGTTAACAGCACGTAACTGCTTTGGTAATTAGCTGATATTCAATAATTAACCATTTCAATATTGGTGTTTTGAGATAATCTTCAATAGCGACTTCAGTGTGACAACAGAGACGACGACGCGTAATGACTTTTTGGCAAGGTAATTCTCTGAAGCCCTGGGGCACGAAAAATTCTACTGTCTTTTTCGCACGAATCCTGGACTTCCTAGAGAAGGTGCACTGGAAGGAACATGCGAACCCACCATCCAAAAGTGACGTGTTGCAATGTGCAAAAGATAACTAAATATGCGAGTAATTTCTACGGTTTTAAGCCCGAAAACCAGCTATATTACGATGGACGCCGTAATCGAGGGCCCCGGAAATTTGGACCAGCGGGGAGGTTGTTAATGTGCACTGACATCGCACAGTACGCTGGCATCACACATTTCGCCTCCATCCAAATGCGACCGCTGCGGCGGGATCCGATTTCCCGTGACCTTGGGTCAGTAGCCGAGTGTTATAGCCACTAGACCACCCATGGCGGCCGCATAAAGAAATGTGTAAAATATGTTAGAAACTAAATACACAATAATATGCAAAGGATAGCTCTGGCGTCTGCCTATGAGTCTCTGTACCATAGGTCAAAATTGCCCCAGTAGCAAGTCGTAGATTTCGAATTGGCTGTCACGACACGTCATCACTGGCAAGTGATTTCGCACGTGTTACGAGACATTTTACAAGCAATAGCAAAGAAGAGCGGTGGGTGCAGCCGTATCAGTTACAACCGCCAGTATGACGACGGAATTCATCGAAAAATGCACACTGAATTCCTTTACCTCGAAGCCAATGATTCTTCTCTGTTATGTGGAGATTGCTTGCTTCAGCCTCATTAAAGGACCCCTGCCAGCTTTGACGGAACAGTCAAACGATATCAATGCAGCTGTCCAAGTTTACTATCCGCTTTGACAGCGGAAAAGGCAGAATGATCAGGTAATTACACATTCGAATGTCCTAAAATAAAGTTTCTGGGGGACCGCCTAACAACACATCGTGAGAGTATAGAGTGTTGGAAAACAGTGAATCATTTTTACACGCCTTCAAGATTAGCACTAAAGCGGAAATGAAATAATTATAAAAGACAATAAAAATCACCACGATATTCACATATAAGAGATATTAAAAAGCCAAATGGGAGAAATCGGAACGATGATTCAGAAAAATTCAACAGGTACAAAAGACATGTCGAAGTAGAATTCTTTCCTATCAAGGTTTTACATTGTCAAAATTTTGGAACATACAAGAAAAAAACACACTCCGGTCTCTACATGGACATGAACATTTTCGCGTCACTGCACT